>PVIY010024497.1:0-12384 GCA_004026745.1 Myrmecophaga tridactyla
CTGTGCTGTGGGGGGAGGCCTCCTGAGGCCACAGCCAGGGCCGGCTTCACCTTCGAGGGGAGCAGGGAGAGGCGACCTCCTATGCTAGGTTTGGGGCCCACCCACAAACCCTCTGCCGTGTGGGGTGGATCCAATGCTGGCGAGAGAGGGCCCAGCCATTGGAAAGACAAAGGTTGGGGGCCAGGAGGGTGGGCGTGAACACAGGAGCTCAGCTTGGATGAATGGGCACGTGGGCCATACTCCAGGTGGAGGTGCCAGGCAGGTCGGGGATGGGGACACCTGGCCAGAGGGGAGCTTGGGACTGGACGGCAGAGCCCGGGCAGAGGGAGACCAGCGAGTAGGGGCCAACGGGCAGAGGCGGAGCAGGCACCCCAAGTGTCAGGGAGGCATGAGAGGATGACCTGGCAGGGCGTGGCAGGCACAGGCCGGCTGGGAGGAGGGCAGACTGGGACAGGACCGAGGCGCAGGTCCAGGCAAGGACAGGCAGCCCCAAGAGGGCTGGAGGGGGAGACCCAGCAGCAGTTTCTCCACCCGTGGGAGGACCCAGCCGAGAGGGCAGGACAGGCGAGGGCCCCGAGGGAAAGGTCCCCAGCAAGGAGAGCGTGGTGTGGGACTCGGGGGGCAGGAGGGGGTGCTGGCTTCTGGGCGCAAGGTCAAGGCAGGAGGGGGCATGCAGGGGAAGGGTCCCAGGTGATGGCCACAGCACTGGGACCCCCTCACAGGGTCCGTTAAGTGGACATTGAGAGGACATCTGGTCTCGCGTTTAGGGGGTTCCCCGTCCCCAGGTAACCCATGGGAGCGCCCGGTCTCACGGGGCCTGGGGGGCAGGACATGTACCCACCTCGCCCCGCCCCAGAGGGAGTGGGAGCTCAGGCCGGTTCTGGGAGATGGGGGACTCCCAAGAAACCACCCACGTGGGATTCTGCAGGAAATGAAGGCTTAAAGGACAAAAGGGGACTTGGGCCATGCACAGGGGTGAAGGGATGACCAGAGCCTGGGTTTGGGAACTGCGCAGTCCAACAAGGGGGTCCCGGCCCACCCAGCACAGGCGCTTTCCACGGGGCTACGGTACACCCCCTCCCACGGGCTGCGCACGGCTGCAGGCCCCACTGCTCCTTCCCAGCACGGGGGTCCTGGCTCCCTTCCCTGCAAAGTGCTGTGGGAGGCAGAACTCAGAGGGTGGGAGAAAGGACCAAAGTGTACAGGGGGCTCGCATGCTGGGCAGGCGCCACTACACGTGCGCCCCCCACTGCCACCATTACGCGTGAGTCCCAGAAGGACAGGTCTCGTGGGGGCCGCGGGTCCAGGACAGGTCTGCTGGGGCAGCTCTCGGGTGTCCTGGCTGGGATCAACCCCGAGGGGTGGACGGGGTTGGGCCAGGACAGAGAAGCACCAGGTGAGGGCACAGCGTGAGACGAGCCAGGACGCAGCCCAGGGAGATAAGCCTTGGGCTGCCCTGGGGCCCAATGTCAGCCCCACCTTCTGCAACCTCATCGAGTCTCCCATGTTCTCTGGGCCTCGATGCCCCCATTTGCCCAGGGTGATGTGTGAGAGCTGGGGAAAGCCCTGAGGGCTTCCTGGAGGAGGCAGGATTTGAGAAGAGGTGGCAGTGACGCTGGATCTGCCCTTCAGCCCTCTGTATCAGGAAGCCTTGTTAGGACGGGAAGGAGCCAATCCTTCCCCCCACCCAGCACAAGCATCTCTGCTCAGAACCCCCCAGAGGCGCCCCCATCTTGTAGAGCCACGGCTGGGCACTAGCCCTGTACCGCCCACAGCCATTCCCCAGGATACCAAATTCTGGGGGTTCTGAGCTTTTCAGTCCGGACACATGGGGACTTGGGAGCCCAGTCCAACGTTAGGAATCTCGAGGTCAGCTGAACCCTGAAAGGCCAGGAACAGAGACTTGGGGTGCAGGGGGTTGACATTCAGGTCAACTCTTGGTGCACCCCACACTGCCGCGGAGGCTCTGGGGTGGCCCCAGCCCTGTCTCGCTGGGACCACATGGACTGATCCAGCGGCAGGAGAGCGTGGCCTTGCCCGCAGGGTCCGGTCACTGCCCGGGAGCCCGTCAGCGCTGCAGCTGGCAGAGACAGAGGGGCACCTGGCACATCCTGGAACCCGGGACCTGCAGGGCCCACCCTGACCGCAGAACAGAGCCAGATTCAGTGTCACGGGGCCCAGGGGGTCTCGGGCCACAGAGTACGGACAGCCAGTCTGCAGCCTGCATGGACCGGGGAACGTGCTGGACCAGGTGGCGGGGGCCTGGGGTTTGGCCCCTCGCTGAGGCTCACTTGACAATAAGGGACTGCCAGGGTCATGTCTAAAGCCCCCACGGGAAGTGACGCCCAGAGAGGCTGGGACATGTCAAAGACAAAGGCGGCGGGGGACAGGACTTAGGCCAGGACTTAGGCCAGACTCACAGTGGGTGGCCAGGCTCAGAGCACTGAACCCAGCAGAGCTGGTCTCTGCCGCCGGACGCCCCTGAGGGTGGCCCAGCTGTCTTGTTCTCCCCAAACCCCGACCCCACTGGGAATGGGCGGGACACGGGTTCAGACCCCTGGGTGCGTCTCCACAAGGGCTGGCAGCCACGGGCCTGAGAGGCAGCTCAGAGGCCAGCGAGGGGCACATGCCTGCCTGCACACACACTCACACATACACATGCATGCACACACACATGCACATTCTCACACTCACACGTGAACACTTATGGTCTCACACACTCACATACCCAACACGCTCTTCCACGAATGCACTCATGCATAATACTCACATGTGTACACTCCCACAGGGAGACACTCATTCACACACACACATCCCACACCTCTCCCACACATGCACATACAAACTCACTCACACATATGCAGACCTGGAAGCTCGTAGCTATGCGTGTTCTTGTCCCCTCTCAGTCCCCCACCCAGCTCCAGGCAGCACCCCCTCTCCCACACCTGGCAGCAGCCCCACCCCTAGCCCACGTGTCCTCCGGCCCTACCCACTGCCTGCCTGGCTCGAGAACACAGTCCATCTGTGGTGACAAGGCAGGGACAGTGACAAGAGCTGCCCACCAGCCCAGAGACTGCAGAGCCTCTGGAGGAGGCACAGCCCCTTCCTGCCCCGGGTTCCAGGCAGAAAGTGGGCAGGGAGTCCAGTGGCCTAAGCCACCTCCCAGTCCCAGCACCCAAGATGTCTCCCCAGCCACAAGCAGCCCTGGGAGCTCCTCAGCCCAGGGCTCGGTTACTGGCTTCCGCGTGCAGACCTCACACCATGAGCAGGCTGGGCCCTGGGTCACCCTCAGCCAGAGGGTGGGCTGGGAGACAGGCTGACCACATGGGAGGAGTGACCCAGCAGGCCTGGGCCCCTCCCCTGTCACTGGCGCCCCTGAGCACTGGGAGCCTGGCACTGAGGGCTCGTGTCGGGTGGCTGAGACCCAGCCACGGCCAGGTGTGGGCTGGAGAGGTAGGAAAAGGCCGGTTGTTCAGAAAGGACCAAGTACTGCTCCCAGCCAGCGGCCGGCCCTTGCAGCCTCGGCTAGGGCCTTGGAGGCAGGCGCTAGCCGCGTCCCCCTGCCCTGGCGCCCCTGCCTCCCTCCCGCCCTTGGTCTTTGGGGGCTCAGCCACACACTGTGCCCCTGTCTAGAGACGCGGTGATGGGCAAGTCGGAAAGCCAGGTGGAGATGGCGGAGAGGGCCGGCTGGCCTGGGAAGAAGGGCCGGCGCCTCCTGGAAGGGGGGCTGCTGCTCCTGCTGCTGCTGCTGCTGACCGGAGCCCTGATGGCCCTGGGTGTCCTCTTGGCCACCAGCAGAGGTGAGTGAGGGGCCCCCCAGGACTGCCATCCCAGCTGACCCCAGCCAGCCCAGGCCCCTGGGATTTCGCGGAGGCAGCCACGTGGGCGGGGCAGGTGCGTGCGCCCGCGGGGGGCGGGAGCGGGAGGCGGGGGCTGAGAAAAGGCGGCTACGGGGGCGCCGGCAGGGGCGCCGGGGCGGGCGCTGACCTGCAGGGAGCCACCGCTTCTTCCAGCAGCCTCTGCCCCGGGCTCCGCCAGGCCTCCCGGCTCTCGGGCTCCGCGCGGTCCCGCGAGGCCGCAGCCCCCGGACCCCGCCTGTCCCCTGCCCGCCCCGGCCCCACTCGGGCCGCCCTGGGAGGCGCATCCCCGCCGCCCGCGCGCGGCCGCTCCCGGCTCGGCGCAGCGCAGAGGCCGTGTCCCACGGCGGCGGGGACTGGCCGGGCTCGCCTGGCTGCCCCACCGCCACCCGCACCGCCAGGTCACGCGGGAGCCCCCAACCCCTGTCGCCGAAGGAGCGCTGCGCAGTGTGGCTGCCACCCGATGGCCCTCGGATCCCCTCCTGCGGTCGACGGCACTGCCCACCATGGGCGGGGATGGGGTGGGGAGAGCCCTGGGGAGCCCTCAGGGGACAAGCGCGCTTGGTTTTGAGGCTTCCAGGGGCAGGACTGATCCCCCACCCCAGCTGAGGGTGCAAGGGGGACTGTTCTCTTCCGGGGAGGGTGAGGCACGAGCGCAGCCGCACGGGAGTGCACGCTGCCTTCAAGGCAACCCTCTCCAGTGGGGGCTCTGCTTTATCCCACCTTTCTGGGGACTCTGAGGCCTCCAGGGTCTCGTGATCTGCCCAGGTCCCCTGGCTGTTAAGAGGCCAAGGTCCACCCTGGGCGGTCCGACCCGGTCCCTGCGCCGTCGGAAGCCATCCATTCCCTTGCAGTTAGTTACCCGGTGCCAGGGCCGCGTTTGGGCACCTGGAGTTTCCTGCGCAAGCCCCAGGGGCCGGGGTGGGGTAGAGGTAGGGGCAACACACGCCCCGGTGGTGAAGCGGGGTCACCAGAGGAGGTGGAGGCGGAGGTGCCCATGCCAAGCCCAGAAACAGTGGGGTCCCAAGCTGCACCCCCGCCTTGGCGACTTGAACGGGCGTCCCACCATCAGCCAGGCGAGCTGCAGCCACGGGACCTCATTTCCTGACTTCACTTCTTGCCGTTCTTCTCGGGCAGTCAGGACTGACACGTCTCAGCCTTTTCAAAGATCCAACTTTGAGCTTGATTAATCCTCTGTATTGTATCTTTATTTCTATTTAATTTATTTCTTACTTTACCCTTAGTGTTGCTTTCCTTTTATTTTTAGATTTCCTCCACTGTTCTCTGTCTGATTTCTTAACCTGTTTACTTGGCTAGTTAGTTCCCTTCTTTCTAATATAAGTATGTAAACTTAAATATTTCCTTCGAGGTGCCATTTTGGCTCAATGTCAGAAGGTTTTATATACAGTTTTATCATTTATTTCCAAGTATTTTCTCATCTCTGCTATGATTATTGTCATTAATTCATGAGTTATTTATAAATCTTTCTTAATTTCCAGATGCATGCTTTTTGGGGGGTGGGGGTTGCTGTTATTACCTTTTTAAATAGATTGCTAACTTAATGACATTATCAGAATGATGGTTCATGTTATATTAGTTCTTTGGTGTTTGTTGATGCTTGTTTAGGGCTAACAGTCATTTTCATAAGCAATTCATGTGTGCTTGTGGAATGTAAGTTGTTAAATGAAAGCTTTTATATATAGTTAATCAATCAAATCTTTTATATATTTGCTGTTTTTCATTTGTTTGATCTTTCCATTATTGACAGATGTGTGTTAAGATCTTGCACTACTGAGTAATTTCTCCTTGTATTTATCTGAATGTTAATTTACCTATTTTAAAACAACATTATTCAGTGAATACAAATTTAGAATTGGTCTATCTTCCTAAACTGTCTTTAATTGTGTAATAATCCTCCCTGTTTTAATAGTGCTTTTTTGCTTCAAATTTTATTTTGTCTGACATAACTAGTAATAACTCATGAATATTTGATTGGCTTATTTTTCTACTCTTTTTCTTTGAACTTTATCATATCTTTAGTTTTGGATGTGCCTCTTGTAACAGTGTACAACTGGATTTTGGTTTTTGTCTGTCTGGCAATCTCTGTCTTTTAGCTGGAGAATTTAGTCTACTTATATTTATTGTGATAACTGAACGTATTTTTTTCCATTTTGTTTTATGCTTCTTGTGCCTCTCGTTTCCATTTCCTTTCCCTCTGTTGCACTGATCTGTTATCTTTTCATTTCATTATCCCTCTACTAGCTTGGAAGTTTTATATTTTATGATTTTAATAGTTATCTTAAAATTTTTTGATTATTTATTATGCTTAAAGTTATAGATAAACATTATTAAGAAAATCAAATCTTTTCACAAAATTTACAATGAGAATCACTTCTCATGGCTCATTCCTGGAATTCTGCTGCCCAGAAGCAACCACATTCACTGTCTGTCTAGTGCAGGGGTTGGTAATCCATAGCCAATGTGCCAAATCTTGCCAATTGCCTATTTTTTGTAAATAGAGTTTTATTGTAATAAAACCACACCTATTTGTTTACACATTGTCTATGAGTACTTTTGTGCTGCGACACAAATTGTCTAGTGGAGACAGAGACTATATGTGTACCACAAAGCCCAAAGTATGCACTGTCTGGTCCTTAACAAAAAACTTTTTCCAACCTCTGGACTTAGAGTATCTTGTGTGTCTAGACCTCATCCCTAAACTCTTTTCTCTTTATTATACATTTTTAGATCACGAGAAGACATTATAAGGGGGTGGCTAACACCCAGGCTCCTAATATGACAGCCAGGCTGGGCATCCCAGCTCGCCTGCATCCTGGCTGTGTGGCCATGGAAGGTTTTCTTAACCTCTCTGTGCCTCCATTACATTATCTGTGGAGGAAATAGTAGCATACACTTTAGAAGCTTATTTGAGAGTTAATGACTTAATGCATCAGTAACAGTCAGAAAAATGTCCATCATGCTGTACACAGTCAATAAATGTCAGATTCCGTTACTGACTTCCTGGATAGAAGGCAGGTTTACCTCCTTAAGCCACCTGGGCTCACTCTACCAATTTAGTTTTACTGTAGCCTTGAGTTAAATCCACATCATCATTTACTATATTTATTTACTATGTAAGTTTTGTTCATAGCTGAGCTATGAAGAATAGTGAAATTATATTTCCTTTCTTTGTCATTATTTGGTATTCTATCATTAATAGCTATCCTGCTTGAAGGTTTCCTTTTTGTCTTCTGTCAAATTACTTTTATTAGAAGGAGTATCTTCTCCCATCTCAAATATAAGCCTCATGCTTGTAAAACATATTTTAGTTAATTGTGGAAAGTCATGGCATGTGGCTTACTTGTGTAAGGTAATGATAGTTCACAAATATACTTATTGTTAATCACTGTACATGTAAACCAATTCAAAATGATATTTATAATTTTTAAATTGTTTTCCCAAACTTTCTGACCTTTTCTCAAAAATCTTTTTTTTAAGTGAACAGCTTTTAATTTTGCACAGCCAGATTCAACTTGCTATTTTCTGCACAAACTTATGAGCTTGAATTAAATAAGAGACCTCCTAATAGTTTCTAAACTGAAACATGGTTCAGAGCATATGTATACTTTATCCTCTGCTGCTTGCTGGCTGTGTGGTCCTAGAGAACTTACTTCACCTTGCCTTGGTTTTTGCTTTTTTTTAAAGTGGACATTAGGCTAAAATTCTAAAATCATATTCATCTCTGAAATCCATTGAGTCTATGAAGCTGCAGAAGAGGGTAATTCTTGTGCAACTTTATACTATTAAGCAGCTGATGTGTGATAATATGGCTTGAACCTACAAAAATATAAAGTATAATTATCTTTCCAAAATTCCAAGAATTCTACAGCTGGATGACCCTGGCTGACCTCTCTCACCTCTAAAAAAAAAAAAAAAAAAAAAAAATTTCCAGTGCCCTACATTTCAATATGTAGATCCAAATTCCTTTCTGATATCTCTTTCGTTATTTATGAGTTTCCTTTAACATTTCTTGTAGTTGAAGTGTATTGGCAATGAATTCTCTCAGCCTTTGTTGAATTGAAAAGTTCTTTATTTCATCTTTATTTTTTAAAGGTATTTTTGCTGGGTATAGTATTATGGGTTAACAAGTTTTTACTTTCTGTCACTCCATTTTCTTCTAGCTTTCATGTTACTGCTGAAATTCTTGTTTTTGTGTGTCAAGGAGTGATGTGTGCATACGTGTGTGTGTGTGTGTTGGTGCTCACTCTGCCTGTAGTTCTCTGGCTTTGTGGCTTCTTGTTTTTTAACTAATTCTGGAGAATTCTCAGCTATTGTCTCTTCAGATGATTCTTCAACTTCTTTCTCTGTTCTTTCTCTGACTCTAGTTGCATGAATGTTAGTTAGATATTATCCTAGAGTATCAGGATGCTACTTTTATTTACCTTTTATTCTTTGTAACTCAGTGTCATGGTCAGGTTCATGTGTCAACTTGGCCAAGTGGTGGTACCTGTTTGTCTGGTTGGGCAAGTGCTGGCCTGTCTGTTGCAATGAGGACATTTCATAGAATTAGATCATGATCATGTCAGCTGCATCCACAGCTGATTCCATTTGTAATCAGCCAAGGGGAGTGTCTTCTGCAATGAGTGATGCTTAATCTAATCACTGGAAGCCTTTTAAGGAGAATTCAGAAGAAACAGGCTCTTTTCCTGCTTTGGTCAAGGAGTTCGTCCAGACCCTCCATTGGAATCGTCAGCTTCACAGCCTGCCCTGCAGATTTTGGACTCTGCATTCCCATGGTCACGTGAGACACTTTTATAAATTTTATATTTGCGAGTGTTTCCTTCTGATTCTGTTTCTCTAGAGAACTCTAACTAATACAACTTGGTACCAGGAGTGGTTCTTAAGAAACAGAATCTTAAAAATTGGTTTTTATGAATGGTTTTCTACTCTGACTGGACTCAAAGGCACTAAGGACTCTGATTCCCATAATCAGAATGACACTTAATCCATGGAGTGAGTTGGCAAAAGAGATAGTCAAAATATCACCATTCGATTCTCCTACTGCTTCACTTGTACGAAGCCAGGCTCTGGGGGATAATGTTTTTGACACATTTACAGAGTTTTGTGGAAATAAGAGGTATAGAGATGTTGGCTGGTTGTTGTTAGATACACTGGCTACATTAAGGAGTGAAAGGGATGGGCTTAAGGCTTCACACGAGAAGCTTAAGCACGTCTGACAGATGTAGACGTTTCTATGAGTATCCTGAAGGAAAATCTTATTTCCTGTAGCTGTAGACTTGAGATCTCTGAAAATCAGACTCAGAATCTTATTGTTAGAGTAGCAACTTTACAACGTAAACTGAAATCTCAATATTCCATGGTGTCTGCTGTTAAAGTGAGGGCATTGATTGGAAAGGAGTGGGACCCTGAAAAATGGGATGATGACATATGGATTGATAATGATGTCGGGACTGAGGTTGAAACCCTAGGCTATGCTGAGTCTTCTCTAGATAACCCTGTAATAGTCAGCCCTGAGGACATAGCCATCCCACCTCCAGCCTGCCTTGAGGAGTTGGCCACCCAACCTCCTGCTGAAGGGATTAACCCTAGAGTGATTAATCCTGTTTCACCAGATGAAACTGCAAATGAAGGCCCTGAGGCAAATGGCTTGGAAGATGTTTCTAATTCTTTTCATGAACCACCCCCACCACCCCTCATTTCTTCCAGACCTATAACTAGACTAAACTCCCAACAGGCCCCTAAAGGTGAGGAGCAAAGTATCACATATGAGGAGGTACGTTATACTCCAAAAGAACTGTGTGAGTTTTCCAATTTATATAAACAGAAATCAGGGGAATATGTGTGGCAATGGATTTTAAGGGTGTGGGATAATGGTGGGAGGAATATAAGGCTGGATCAGGCTGAATTTCTTGCTTTGGGCCCACTAAGCAGAGATTCTGCATTCAGTGTTATAGTTTGAAGAGTTAGAAAAGGCATTAACAGTTTGTTTGGATGGTTGGTTGAAACATGAATCAAAGGTAGCTGACATTACCTGAGGTTGAAATGCCAGAACTGCCCTGGTATAATGTAGATGAGGGGATCCAGAGGCTTAGAGAGATTGGAATGTTAGAGTGGATTTATCATGCAAAGCCTTCTCTTACACCCCAGGAATGTCCGGAGGATGCAACTTTTACCAGAACAGTGAGAAATAAATTTGTGAGACTAGCACCATCATCCCTAAAGAGCTCTGTGGTTGCACTTCTCTGTAGGTCATATATTACTGTGGGAACGGCTGTCACTGAGCTGGAATCCTTAAACACAATGGGGATGATAGGATCCCGAGTTGGCAGAAGCCAGGTGGCAGCACTTAATCGCCAAAGACAGGGTAGATGTGGCTATTATAATAGACAGCAAACTCAAAGCAGGAGTCAAAATTATATGACTTGTAGTAAATCATGGGGTACCTAGAAATACAATAGAAGGGCAGTCTACTAAATTCTTGTTCGAGCTGTATAAACAAAAGAGTTCTAGGTCAAGTGAACAGAAATCTAACTCAAAATACAAAAACACAGAGTCACGGCCCCTTAATCAATTTCCAGACTTGAAACAGTTTACAGACCCAGAGCCCCTTGAATGAAGGGTAGGCCAGGTCCCTATGGGGGAGAAACCTGTTACACTGCCACAAATTTATACTGTTAATCTTCCTCCAAGCCTTCCCCAAGGAGACCGATGGCCTTTTACCAGGGTAACTCTGCACTGGGGAAAAGGAAATGATCAGATATTTGGGGGATTATTAGACACTGGTTCAAAAGTGACATTAATTCCAGGGGACCCAAAACGTCACTCTGACCCACCAGTCAGAGTGGGGGCTTATGGAGGTCAGGTCATCGATGAAGTTTTAGCTCAGGTCCACCTCACAGTGAGTCCAGTGGGCCCCTGGACCCATTCTGTTGTTATTTCCCAGTTCCGGAATGTATAATTGGCATAGACATACTGAGCAACTGGCAGAATCCCCACATTGGCTCTCTCACTCGTGCAGTGAGGGCTATTATGGTGGGAAAGGCCAAGTGGAAGACCCTAGAACTGACCCTATGGAGCAAAATAGTAAATCAGAAACAATACCAGATTCCTGGAGGGATTGCAGAGATTACTGCCACTCTTAAGGACTTGAAAGATGCAGGGGTGGTGATTCCCACCACATCGCCGTTCAACTCTCCTGTTTGGCCTGTGCAGAAAATAGATGGATCTTGGAAGATGACAGTGGATTATCATAAGCTCAACCAAGTGGTAACTCCAATTGCAACTGCTGTTCCAGATGTGGTATCATTGCTTGAGCAAATCAATACATCCCTTGGTACCTGGTATGCAGCTATTGATCTGGCAAATGCTTTTGTCTCAATAACTGTTAGTAAGGAACACCAGAAACAGTTTGCTTTCAGCTGGCAAGGTCAGCAGTATACTTTCACTGTTTTACCTCAGGGGTATATAAACTCTCCAGCTCTATGCCATAATCTTGTCCGAAGGGACTTTGATCGTTTCTCCCTCCCACAAGACACCACACTGGTCCATTATATTGATGATATTATGTTGATTGGACTTAGTAAGCAAGAACTAGCAACTACTCTAGACTTACTGGTAAGGCATTTGCATATTAGAGGTTGGAAGATAAATCCAACAAAAATACAGGGGACTTCCACCTCAGTGAAATTTCTAGGTGTCCAGTGGTGTGGGGCATGTCAAGATATCCCTTCTAAGGTGAAGGGTAAGTTGCTGCATCTGGCCCCTCCCACAACCAAAAAAGAGGCACAACACCTAGTTGGTCTCTTTGGATTTTGGTGACAACATATTCCTCATTTGGGTGTACTACTCCAGCCCATTTATCGAGTGACCAGAAAAGCTGCTAATTTTGAGTGGGTACTGGAACAAGAGGAGGCCCTGCGCCGGGTCCAGGCTGTTGTACAAGCTGCTCTGCCACTTGGCCCATAGGATGCAGGAGATCCAATGGTGCTGGAGGTGTCAGTGGCAAAGAGAGATGATGTTTGGAGCCTTTGGCAGGTCTCTGTAGGAGAATCACAGCGCAGACCCTTAGGATTTTGGAGCAAAGCTTTACCATCTGCTGCGGCTAACTACTCTCCTCTTGAGAGACAGCTTTTGGCCTGCTACTGGGCCTTAGTAGAGACTGAACACTTAACCATGGGCCACCAATTTACCATGAGACCTGAGTTGCCTATCATGAGCTGGGTGTTGTCTGACCCACCAAGCCATAATTTGGGTGTGCCAGCAGCACTCCATCATAAAATGGAAATGGTATATACGAGATAGAGCCAGAATGGTATATACATGAAGAAGTGGCCCAAATGCCCATAGTCTCCACTCCTGCCACATTACCTTCTCTTTCCCAGACCAGAGCTATGGCCTCTTGGGGAGTTCCTTACAGTGAACTGACTGAGGAAGAGAAAACTCAGGCCTGGTTTACAGATGGTTCAGCATGATATGCAGGTTCCACCCGAAAGTGGACAGCTGCAGT
>PVIY010024497.1:12484-38048 GCA_004026745.1 Myrmecophaga tridactyla
CTTTCTGGGGTGTCCTTGAAGGACAGTGGTGAGGGGAAATCCTCCCAGTGGGCAGAACTTCGAGCAGTGCACCTGGTTGTTCATTTTGCTTGGAAGGAAAACTGGCCAGAGGTGCGTTTGTATACTGACTCATGGGCTGTTGCTAATGGTTTGGCTGGATGGTCAGGGACTTGGAAAGACCATAATTGGAAAATTGGTGTTGAAGAGATCTGGGGAAGAAGTATGTGGATAGGCCTTTCTAAGTGGGCTAAAAACATGAATATATTTGTATCCCATGTGAATGCGCACCAGAGGGTGACTTCTCCAGAGGAAGGTTTTAATAATCAAGTGGATAAGATGACCCGTTCTGTGGATACCACTCAGCCTCTTTCCCCAGCAACTCTTGTCATTACCTAATGGGCTCATGAACAAAGTGGTCATGGTGGTAGGGATGGAGGTTTTGCATGGGCTCAGCAACATGGACTTCCACTCACCAAGGCTGACCTGGCTATAGCCACTGCTGAGTGCCCAATCTGCCAGCAGCAGAGACCCACACTCAGCCCCCAATATGGCACCATTCCCCGAGGTGACCAACCAGCTACATGGTGGCAGGTTGATTACATTGGACCACTCCCTTCATGGAAGGGGCAGCGATTTGTTCTAACTTGAATAGACACATACTCTGGATATGGGTTTTGTTTTCCTGCATGCAATGCTTCTGCCAAAACTACCATTCATGGGCTGACAGAATGCCTTATCCATCGTCATGGTATTCCACATAGCATTGCTTCGGATCAAGGAACACACTTCACAGCAAATGAAGTGCGAGAATGGGCACATGCTCATGGAATTCTCTGGTCTTACCATGTTCCCCATCATCCAGAAGCAGCTGGATTGATAGAACGGTGGAATGGCCTTTTGAAAACTCAATTACGGTGCCAACTAGGTGGCAATACCTTGAAGGGCTGGGGTAATGTTCTCCAGGAAGCTGTAAATGCTCTGAATCAGCATCCACTGTATGGTGCTATTTCTCGCATAGCCAGGATCCATGGGTCCACGAACCAAGGGGTGGAAATGGGAGTGGTACCACTCACTATTACCCCTAGTGATCCACTAAGAAAATTTTTGCTTCCTGTCCCTGTGACCCTGAGCTCTGCTGGTCTACAGGTTTTAGTTCCAAAATGGGGAGTGCTTCCCTCAGGAGAAACAACAATGATTCCACTGAACTGGAAACTAAGACTGCCACCTGGTCATTTTGGGCTACTCATGCCCCTGGATCAACAAGCCAAGAAGGGTATTGCATTACTGGCTGGGGTGACTGACCCTGACTATCAAGGGGAAATAGGACTGCAACTACATAATGGAGGTAAAGAAGAGTTCCTGGAATATAGGAGATCCCCTAGGGTATCTTTTAGTACTACCATGCCCTGTGATTAAAATCAATGGAAAACTGCAACAACCCAATCCAGGCAGGGCTACCAATGGCTCTGAAACTTCAGGAATGAAGGTTTGGGTCACCCCACCAGGCAAAGAACCACGGCCAGCTGAAGTGCTTGCTGAGGGTAAAGGGAACATGGAATGGGTAGTGGAAGAAGGTAGTGATAAATATGAACTTCGACCATGTGATCAGTTACAGAAACAAAGACTATAATGCTGTTTTGTTCATGTTATACTATTTAAGTTGTAAGATATCAAGTTTAAGAATGACTATTACCCAAGGACTTGCACCCTGTTCTGGAGAGATTTAATGTGTTTCCAGTTATATGCAGGACAGTTGAGTATTGTTAGGTGAAAGAAAGAATGTGTGCTTTATTGTGTTTTATTTAGAAATTGGGTATGGTTTAAAGTGATGTGTATAGCTGCCAAGTTGACAAGGGGTGGACTGTCATGGTCAGGTCCATGTGTCAACTTGGCCAAGTGGTGGTACCTGTTTGTCTGGTTGGGCAAGTGCTGGCCTGTCTGTTGCAAGGAGGACATGTCATAGAATTAAATCATGAGCACGTCAGCTGCATCCACAGCTGATTCCATTTGTAATCAGCCAAGCGGAGTGTCTTCTGCAATGAGTGATACTTAATCTAATCACTGGAAGCCTTTTAAGGAGAATTCAGAAGAGTCAGGCTCTCTTCCTGCTTCAGCCCACGAGCCTCTCCTTTGGAGTTCGTATAGACCCTCCATCAAAATCGTTGGCTTCATAGCCTGCCCTGTGGATTTTAGACTGTATGTTCTCATGGTTACGTGAGACACTTGTATAAATTTTATATTTGCAAGTGTTCCCTGTTGATTCTGTTTCTCTAGAGACCCCTAACTAATACACTCAATTTGGAAAGTTTGGCCTAATTAGCCTCCAGGTTCACTGATTCTTTCCTCAGCTGCATCCAGTGTGCTGACAAATCGGTTCAAAGAAATTCTTCACCTGTAATAATGTGCTTTATATTTCCGATATTTCCATGTGACTCCTTTTTATAGTTTCCATCTCTTGGCTGAAATTTTCTGTCTGTGTGTGTTTTGTGTCTTGTCCCAAGATTAACATTTTAATCCGAGTCATTTTAAAGGCCTTCTCCAATAGTGCCCAAATCTGGGCTTCTCTGAGTCACGTTCTATCGGTTGCTTTATCCCTTGACAATAGATTGCTTTTTCTTGCCTTTCTTCCGTGTGTCTCATAATTTCTTGCTGGATGGTGGACATCATGTGCAGAAGAGCAGAGGCCACAGTCAATGATATTTGTACCCAGAAATGGGCACACATTGTTTTCTGCCAGGTGGTCAGCGTGGCAGTGAGTCAGTCCAGCCAGGAGTCAGCCGATGTTGGGTTTTGTCACCTCCAGAGCACTGGACACTTCAAATCCCTCCTGAGCAGTGGGTCGTCATTGCCCTATGCTTAGAGCAGTGGCTCAGGGCGCCAGTGTGTTTCCTCCCTATTCCTGCTCCACCCCGGCTCCCAGAGGCCCCTGTGCCTGGGACATGGTGGTGGACTATGGTGGTGTATCAGTGCTAAGCCCCCACTGGGGGTAGAGCTCTCTTGGCATTCTCCCCATCCCCGTACCATCAGCCTCTGCCTTTCACCCGAGGCTCGCCATGGGCAGGACAGCGCTCCCTGCTCCATTCCACTCACACCTCTACCTGGTGCTGGGCAAGGACCCTGAGCCCCTGGCGACTGCCTGCCCCACTCCCCCAGGCAGAGGATTTCCTCTCCTCACCCTGCTCCAGAGTAGTAGATTACCGCCTGTCCCGGAGGCGGGAGACCCCACTGCCTTAGGCTTTTCATTCCTATAAGAGAAGGAGGAGGGCTTCGCGCTTGTGTCTCCAAGGAGCAGCTCTCTGGTCTTCTGACCTGCCCTGATATTTCTCACACACCTGGTGAGGGCCCCAGGAAAGAAGGTGCGAGTGCAAAATCCCCTTCTGTGACCCACCGCCAGCTGTTCCTAACTGAAATGCTGACCCATACGCGACCTGGAGGATTTGTTAGCCGATGGCTCCTTACCCACTTGTGTGGTGACCAGCTCTTGTTCTGGGCTGTGTCCTTCTCTGTCATAGCTGAAGCCATCATGTGTCATCTCTCCGTGGGTGCCCTCGTCACTCTGCAGTGCAGTCGTCCTGGTTGCCTGGTGACATCAATTCTTGGGTGGACTCCAGAAAAGTTATGTTGTTTGTAAATTATTTCTTATCAAGATGAGAACCATATTCTCTTGTGGCTTCCAATGTCCTAAGTATAGCAGAACTTCTCTATCTTAAATTTTTATATTCCTATTTAATGTGATAAAGTATTAAGCTAATGAATATATCTGCCCTTCTTCCACACAATACAAGGACTTTAGGTCTTCTCACGCCCATCCCCCAGCTCACATGTAATTCCTGTTGAGTACCTGGTATATATTACCCACTAAATGCAGGCAGCATTATTATTAGATCGGCCAAGGTTAGTTTACATTTTCTCATGTGCATCATTCTTCCTACATCCCAGGCATCCCTGATGAGGCAGTTTCCCTTCATTCTGAAGTGCACACTTTAGACATTTAATAATCAAGCGTTGTCCGTGGAGCAGAGGTGCTTGCATCGTCCCAGAGCTGGCTAGAAATACGGGAACTCGCAGCTCCCTCCAGACTCGCTTCACTTCCCAGATGCTCAGAGCAGCCTGGGCAGTTGCTGAGACCCACATCGGGGAAGGGACAGGAGTGGGCAAGGCAAGGCCCAGGTCCTGCACGTGGGCCTTCATCTCCACCGGGCGAGTTTCGGGAACGTGCTTTCAAATAGCCTTTCATCAGTCAACTCCTAGTTTTTGTCTGGAACTGACTTCATTTAGCGGTCACCCTTGGGCGATCATTTAGCTGGTTCTGGACTTGGAGTTATTGTCTCTCTATATGTTGAAGATTTCGTTCCACTGTCTTCTGATTTCTGTTGGTTGTGCCGTGGAATGACTTGTCAGGCTAATTGTCATTCTTTTGCGTGGTGAGCTGTCTTCGGTATTCTGCATTGTTAGTGTGAGATGTTTCTTTTTCTCTGTCCTGCTTTGGATTAGTTGTGCTTTCTGAATCCAAGAATTAATGACTTCTATCAATTTTGAAAAATTCAGCCAGTCTTTTGTTAGTATTGTGCCTTCCATATTCCCTCTAATCTCTCTTTCTAAAGTTCTGATCATATAAGCTTGATTTTTCTCACTCTATCCTTCATGTCTCTGACGTTTTCTTTCACATTTCCATGTCTCTTTTCTGCATCCTTGGTCATTTTGTTTAGACCTAGTTTCAATTCACTGACCCTCTCTCCTGATTTGTTATATCGGCCATTTAAGCTATCCGTTTAGTTGTGCATTTTTAAACCTCACAATTGCTTTTTTATTTCTAGAATGACAATAAATATTTTCAAATCTACAATTGGTTATTATGTTATAATTCCCTTGCCCTTGTTTTCAATTCTTTTTAAATATTTCAGATTTACCTAGTTTTTATCCTGCCAGTGGTTAGCACTTACTGCCTGTCACAGCACGGAAACCCTCGGGACTCAGAGGGCTCACGTCCCCCCATCACATCTCCCCGCCCTCCATTCTGTTGGTCACATGGGCAAACCCAGCATCACGAGATGAGAAAATATCCTCTGCCCATAGTGGGGGGACAAGCTCACGTGGCAAAGGCATGGACGCTGAGGCGGTCCCCTTCGCATCGTGCAATTCCACACTTAGGACCACTGATGCCACCTTCCACAACTCCTCCTTCCGATCATTCCAAACTCTGAGCTCGCTGGGGCTCTGGTTCGGCTGTTGACAGTTTCTCTCACCTAGGAACCTGTCTGCTCATAAACACAGCTCATGCTGTCTGTGGGATCCCGGTGGCTGGGGCTGAGAAATTGCCCTCTGGAGGGTACCTGTGTCGGTGTCCATCTGGCACCTGGGGAGGCTGCGAGCCTGGGGCCGCCGTAAATTAATTTCTCGGCTTGTGGTTCTCTTGACCACGCAGTCATGGGAGCTCATCCGCCACGCCTGCCTGACAACCAGCCGCTGAGCACGCACTCTTGGGGAAGGCTTGTGTTTTCCACCCAGCCAAACTCATTGCCAGCCCTCTTTTTTTTAAGAGAGAGAAAAGAAACATACAATTATTCAGATCAAGGCTAACCTTTAGGAAATCAAAAGTTTCTGAAGAAATGTCAAAAATTATTTCTTTTTTAACATTTTTTATTGTGAAATAAAACGCAGATACCAAAAAAAGCAATAAATTTTGAAGTACATTGTAACAGGTAGTTATAGCACAGATTTCAGAGTTTGGTATGGGTCCCGGTTCCACAATTTCAGGTTTTTCCTTCTAGCTGCTCCAAGACACTGGAGACTAAAAGAAATATTAATGTGATGACTCAGCACTCATACTCATTACAAGAAGTAAATCCTATTTTATCTTCTCTGCTATAACTCCTCCTTCTCCTTTGATCCTTCTCCCAATCTTTAGGGGTACTTGGGCTATTCCCATTCTAGCTTTTTCTTGTTGGAAAGGGGTGTTGATAATATGGGATAAAGGATAGAACTAGTTGATGTTCTGGAGAGGTTGGCCCCTCTGGGTTTCAGGACTTACCTGGCCTAGGAAACATCTGGAAGTTGTAGGTTTCAGGAAAGTAATCTCAGTGCATGAACCTTTTGCAGATGCTCAGATAGAGCCCTCGGTGTTCTTTAGGGTTAATAGAAGTGTTTTTGGTTGGGGGTTGGCAAACCATGGAATTAACAATATCTAACTGAAGCTTATGTACAAGTAGCCTCCAGAATGGCCTCTCAACACTTTGAACTTTTTCAGCCACTGATACCTTATTTTATTACACTTGTTCTCCCCCTTTTGATTAGGAAAGCATTGTCGACCTCATGTTCATCCCTGGGAGTCCTCTCCCACACTGCCAGGGAGACTTTCACCCCTGGATGTCATGTCCCATGCAGGGGGTGGGGGGCAGTGATTTCACTTGCAAAGTTGGGCTTAGAGAGAAAGAGGCCACCTCTGAGCCACAGCAGAGGTCCTCCAGAAGTAGGCTAAGCTTCTCCACTACCTACATGAGTGTCACAAGAGTAAGCCTCAAGATCCAGGACTTGGCCTATTGACTTGGGAGTCCTTAATGTTTTGAGACAGTTATCAGTGGTTTCCCGGCAGTAAACTTTAGGAGTTTCATACTTTTTATGCAGTCCTTCAAGGGACTTTGCAATACTTTTTAATTATCTGCTCAACATACTCTGGGATGTATCTGGGCATTACCTTAAGCTATATGAAGTCACAAGCCCTTATTCCCATTCTGGGCTCCATGCGTTCGGGTTGTTTGAATGTTCTATCCAGACAGGTTGAATTGGATTATGGACTACAGAAAATTTAGATTTGGGACAAAAGAAACTTCTCTTCCTTTGGTCCCATAGAGTAGGCGAAGTTTTAAGATACAGACAATGTCCTCTTTACCCCTGTATTCTGATTTACCTTAGTCCCAGCCACATCGGCTTCATTCTTACCTCCGATTAAAGCCTGATCTCTTTTTTTGTTTCTTTAACAGCTGTTGTATGTGGCAATGCTGACTTTCAGAGTTGTGGAACTCCCACTCTGAGGCTCAGGTGTCACACAGGTAGCCGAAGTTCCAGGGAGATACCAGGTTCTACATATATAGCCCAGCATCTCAGAATCTAGAAATAACATTAGCGGCTCTGAACCAAATGTGACTGCTCTAAGAGCTTACAATCTAGGCCCCAATTTTCTTGTAAGTATTCTCTAAAAGAGACGATAAAAAATCTGTTCTTTTGTTTCTGGCTTATTCTGCACTACATAATGTCGCCAAGGTTCATTCACCCCGTTGCCTGCCTCACGACTCCGCTCTTTCTGTGGCCGCACAGCATTCCATCACGTTTCACGTGTGCACGCCTCAGCTCGCCGGTCTCTTCTCAGGCACCTCCAGCAATTGGGCATCATGGATAACGTCCGACATCAAGACTCCATGTCTCATGTTACCCTCACGGCATTGTCCAAATATCACCTCTCTCAATTTTAGACAATTTTCATTGCTTCAAAGAGAAAACCAACCAATAACCCCCACGCCAAATAGAAAATCCCAAACTCCCCTTAACTCTTGTCCTCTCCGCACCGAATTCCTTAGCCCTGGTGTTGCCCTGGTGCTGTTGATGTCTTCCTGTTAAGTACAGACTGTAGCACGCAATAGTAGTGTTCCCCCTAAACCCCTCCATTATTGACTCTCTGTACAAGATTCATAACTTTGAAGTTATGAAATTCATGCAAGAACTTATTTATATTTGTGGTATTAATTGGTGGGACACATGGCTCTATGCATCCCCTTTCAATCATGTTCAATATAGCAATGTTATTTATAGACCCACTGTTATAGTTTGATGGCTGCCGGAATGCAACACACCAGAGATGGATTGGCTTTTAATAAAAGGGGATTTATTTCATTAGTTCTTCAGAGGAAAGGCAGCTAACTTTCATCTGAGGTTCTTTCTTACGTGGGAAGGCACCGGGTGATCTCTGTTGGCCTTCTCTCCAGGCCTCTGGGTTCCAACAACTTTCCCCGGGTTGATTTCTTTCTGCATCTCCAAAGGCCTGGGCTGAGCTGCGAGTGCTGAGATGAGGTATGCTGAGCTGCTTGGGCTGTGCTATGTTGAGTCTCTCATTTAAGCACCAGCCAATTAAGTGAAACGTCATTCACTGCAGCAGGCACGCCTCCTAGCCGACTGCAGATATAATCAGCAACAGATGAGGTTCACACGCCATTGGCTCATGTCCACAGAAACAGAACTAGGCACCTTCACCTGGCCAAGTTGACGCCTGAATCTAACTACCACACCCACTAAGGAACTACCTTCACTTCTACCCATTCCCTTATATTTAAGTTCAACCTCATTAGCTAACCATTCACCCATCTCTAGCTTCTGTGTATCTCTAGGTCCTCTTTATTCTATATTATAAACCTCTGAGTTTAACTTTACCAAAGTCATAATAGCGAAATCATACAGTATCTACTCTTTTGTGTCTGACATTTCACTCAGCATTATCTCCTCAAGGCTCGTCCATCTTGTCTTGTGCTTCAGGACATCATTTTGTCTTACTGCTGCATAATATTCCATCATATGTACATATCACATTTTGTTTATCCACTCGTCTGTTGATGGGCACTTGGATTGTTTTCACTCTTGGCAATTGTGAGTACTGCAGCTATGAACATTGGTGTGCAAATATCTGTGTCACTGCCCTCGACTCCTCTGGGTATATACCAAGTAGTGGTATTGCTGGGTCATAGGGCAACTCAATATTTAGTTTCCTAAGAATGACCAAACTATCTTCCACAGTAGCTGCACCAATATACATTCCCACCAGCAATGAACGAGTGTTCCAATTTCTCCACATCCTCTCCCACATTTGTAGTTTCCTGTTTGTTTAATAGCAGCCATTCTTATAGGTGTCAGGTGGTATCTCATTGAAATCCTGAGCTGCATTTCCTTTATGGCTAGTGAAAATGAGCATCTCAAGTAATAGGGGGAACAAATGTTAAAATAAATTTAGTTTGAAATGCTAGTGATCAATGAAAGGGAGGGGTAAGGGGTATGGTATGTATAAATTTTTTTTTCTGTTTTCGTTTTATTTCTTTTTCTGAATAGATGCAAATGTTCCAAGAAATGATCATGATGATGAATATGCAACTATGTGATGATATTGTGAATTACTGATTATATATGTAGAACGAAATTAGGAATGTTTGCGTTTGCTTGGTGTTTTTGGTATTTAAAAAAGTAAAATAAAATAATTAAAAAAAAGAAAATTAGCATCTCTTCATGGGCTTTTAAGCCATGTGTATTTGCTCTTTGGAAAAATGTCTTGATATCTTTAGCCCATTTCATAATTAGGTTGTTTGTTCTTTTGGTGCTGAGTTGTTTGATTTCTTTATGTGTACAGGATATCAAGCCTTTATCCATATATGTGATTTCCAAATATTTTCTCCCATTGAGTTGGCTGCCTCTTTACCTTGTGGGGGCACAGAAGTTTTGATATTGAGGAGTTCCCCTTTATGTATTTTTTCTTTCATTGCTTGTGCTTTGGGTGTAAAGTTTACAAAGCTACTTCCTATTACTAGGCCTTGAAGATGTTTCCCTATATTTTCTTCTAGGAATTTTATGGTATTGGCTCATATTTAGGTCTTTGATCCATTGGAGTTAATTTTTGCACATGGTATGTGCTGATTTGAAGATTATGTACCCTAGAAAAGCCATGTTTTAATCCTGATCCATCCTGTGGAGGTAGACATTTCTTCTAATCCCTATTCAGTACTGCAGGTTGAAAACTCGCTTAGGTTATCTCCACGGAGATGTGACGTGCCCAATGGTGGGTATAAATTGGATTAGAGGGAGATGTGACTCCACCCATTCCAGATGGGTCTTGATTAGTTTACTGGAATCCTTTAAGAGAGGAAGCATTTTGGAGAGAGCAGGTCCAGGAGAGGCACAAGACAGACCCACGAGAGCCCGCACAGCCAGAGACCTTTGGAGATGAAGAAGGAAGACATCCCCAGGGGAGCTTCATGAAACAAGAAGCCTGGAGAGGAAGCTAGCGGATGTCGCCATGTTCACATGTGCCTTTCCAGTTGAGAGAGAAACCCTGAACTTCATCAGCCTTTCTTGAATGAAGATAACCTCTTGTTGGTGCCTAAATTTGAACATTTTTATAGACTGGCTTTAATTGGAACCTTTTCTTGCCTTAGAATTGTAAACTTGCAACTTAATAAATTCCCCTTTTTA
Organism: Myrmecophaga tridactyla; assembly: GCA_004026745.1. Classification (NCBI taxonomy): domain Eukaryota; kingdom Metazoa; phylum Chordata; class Mammalia; order Pilosa; family Myrmecophagidae; genus Myrmecophaga; species Myrmecophaga tridactyla. The sequence continues at coordinate 22,709 of PVIY010024497.1, forward strand.
AAAGCCATTCTGATTCTGGTATATTGCATTCAAGCAGCTAGCAAACTAGAACAGGGTGTAAGGTAAGGGTCCACTTTCATTATTTTGGCTATTGATATCCAGTTCTCCGATGCTTGTTTATTGAAAAGACTACTCTGACCCAGTTCAGTGGATTTGGGGGCCTTGTGGAAGATAATTGACCATGGATTTGGTAGTCTATCGCTGCACTCTTGATTTTATCAATCTTGATTGATTGGTCAATGCTTCTATCTTTGTGCCAGTACCATGCTGTTTTGAGCACTGTGGCTTTATAATATGCTTTAAAATCAGGAAGTGTTTAGACTTCCCACTTTGTTCCTCCTTTTTAGGATATTTTTAGATATGCAAGTTCTCTTTCCCTTCCAAATGAATTTAATAACTAGCTTTTCCAAGTCTTCAAATTCAGTTGTTGGAATTTTTATTGGTATTGCATTGAATCTGTAAATCAGTTTGGATAGAACTGGCTTCTTAACCACATTTAACCTTCCTATGCATGAGCAGGAAACGTTTTTCCACTGATTTAGATCTTTGATTTCTCTAAGCAATGTTTTATCATTTTTTGTGTACAAGTCCTTTACGTCCCTGCTTAAGTTTATTTCTAGATACTTGATTCTTTTAGTTGCTATTCTGAATGGAAGTTTATCCCTAATTGTCTGCTCAGTTAGGTCATTAATAGTGTATAGAAACATTACTGATTTTTGCTCATTAATCTTGTATCCCACCACTTTGCTAGATTTGTTTATTAGCTTAAGAAGCTTTGTCATAGATTTCTCAGGATTTTTCAAGTATAGTATCAGGACATCTGCAAATGATGAAAGTTTTATTTCTTCCTTTCCAATCTGGGTGTCTCTTATTTATTTTTCCTGCCTGATTGCTCTAGCTAGACCTTCTATTACAATGTTGAATAGTAGTGGTGACAGAGGGCATCCTTGTCTTGTTCCTGATCTTAGGGGGAAAGCTTTCAGTTTGTCTCCATTGAGTACGATGCTGGCTATGGGTTTTACATACATGTTCTTTATCATATTGAGGAAGTTTCCTTCAATTCCTACCTTTTGACTTTTTTATTATCAGAAAAGGATGCTGAATCTTGTCGAATGCTTTTTCAGCCTCAACTGAGACGATCATGTGATTTTTTCCCTTTCGATTTGTTGATGTGCTGTATGTTGATTGACTTTCTTCTGTTGAATTAACCTTGCATTCCTGGTATAAACCCCACTTCTTGTGGTGTATAACTATTTTAATGTGTAATTGGATTTGATTTGCTGGTATTTTGTTGAGAATTTTTGCATCTACATTCATTAGGGAGATTGACCAGTATAGCATCTTTACCCAGTTTGGATATTAGAGTGATGTTAGCTTCATAAAATGGTTAGGTAGTGTTCCTTTTTCCTCAGATTTTTGGAAGAGTTTGAGCAAGATTGGTATTAGTTCTTTTTGGAATGCTTGAGAAAATTCCCCTGTGAAGCCATCTGGCCCTGGGCTTTTCTTTGTAGGAAGATTTTTGGTGACTGATTGAATCTCTATTCTTGGGATTGCTTTGTTATTTATTTCTTCTTGAGTCACTGTAGGTTCTTCGTGTGTTTCTAGGAGTTTGTTCATCTAAGTTATCTAGTTTGTTGGCATATAGTTGTTCATAGTATCATCTTATGATTTTTTTTATTTCCTCAGGGTCCATGGTAATGATCCCCTCTCTCATCTCTGATTTTGTTTATTTGCATCCTCTCTGTTTTTTTTCCTTTGTCAGCCTAGCTAGCAGGTCCATCAATTTTATTGATTTTCTCAAAGAACCAAGTTATAGTTTTATTTACTATTTCTATTGTTCTTTTGTTCTCGCATTCATTTAGCTGCTTTAAACTTTGTTATTTTCCTTCTTCTGTTTGCTTTGGGGTTAATTTGCTGACCTTTCTCAAGTTACTCCAGGTGAGCGGTGAAGTTCCTGATTTTTGCTCTTTCTTCTTTTTTAATAAAAGGCATTTAGGGCAATAAATTTTCCTCTCAGCACAGCATTTGCTACATCCCATAAGTTCTAATATGTTGTATTCTCATTTTCATTCATTTCCAGATAGCTACCAATTTCTCTAGCAATTTCTTGTTTGACCTACTGGTTGTTTAAGAGTGTGTTATTTACTCTACATATATTTGTGAAAGCTCTGGTTCTTTGGTGGTTATTGACTTCCAGCTTCATTCCATTGTGATCAGAGAGAGTGCTTTGAATAATTTTTGAATAATTTTGAAATTATTGGGGACACAAAAACTTCAGCATATGATCTATTCTAGAGTATGTTCCATGAGCACTAGAGAAGAATGTATCTTTGTGTTTTGGGGTGTAACAACCTATATATGTCTGTTAAGTCTAATTCATTTATCAAATTGTTTGGTTCTCTATTACCTTATTGATCTTCTGTCTGGTTGTTCTATCTATAGAGGAGAGTGGTGTATTGAAGTCTCCTACTATTATTGTTGAAACATTTATTGCTCCCTTCAGTTTTGCCAATGTCTGTCTCATGTACTTTGGAGCTCTTTCATTGGAAGCATAAATATTTATGATGGTTTCTTCTTGGTGAGTTATTCTGTTTATTAATATGTAGTGTCCTTCCTTGTCTCTTATGATGTCTTTACATTTAAAGGCTAATTTATCTGATATAGTAGCTATACTAATATATAATTTCTTTTGGTTACAGCTTGCATAGAACATCTTTTTCCATCCTTTCACTTTCAATCTGTTTGGATGAGTATCTTGTAAACAGCATATAGATGGATCATATTCCTTATCCACTCTGCCAATTTGTATTTTTTAATTGGTGAGTTTAGTCCATTAACATTCAAAGTTATTACTGTAAAGGCATTTCTTGAATCTACCACCTTATCCTTTGGTTTTTATTTGTCAAAGCTATATATTCTTTCCCCTTTGTCTGTTTTTATCTTTTACATTCCCTTACTGGTACTCTTCAATTCTGTGCCCTTCTCCAGACTCCCTCTCCTGTCTTTTTTTTTTACCTTTGGCTAACAGACTCCCTTTAATTTCTTGTAGGACTGGTCTGTAGTTGACAAATTCTCTCAGCTTTTGTCTGTGAAAATTTTAATCTCTCTCTCACTTTTGAAGGATAACTCAGCTGGATAAAGAATTCTTGGCTGGAAGTCTCTCTCATTCAGGATCTTAAATATATCCCACCACTGCCTTCTCACCTCCATGGTGCCTGTTGCATGGTCCAAGCTTGGTCTTACATGGTTTCCCTCGTATGTGGTAAGTTGCTTTTCTCTTGTTGCTTTCAGGAGACTTTCTGTCTTGGAGAAGGACTATTTGGATTTATTCTATTTGGGGTTCACTGGGATTCTTTGAGTTGCATATTTATGTCTTTTATAAGGGTTGGGAAGTTTTCCCCCATTATCTTCTCAACTAATCTTCCTAGCTCTTTACTCTTCTCTTCTCCTTCTGGGACACTGATGATTCTTATATCTGTGTGCTTTATGTTATCCATCATTTCCCTGAAACCCAATTCAAATTTTTCTATCCTTTTTTGCCATTTGTTCTTTTGTGCATTTGAACTCAATTGTCCTGTCCTCTAGTTCATTTATTCTTTCTTCTGCTTCATCAAATCTGCTGTTGTGTTTCTCTAGTATATTTTTAACTTAGTCTACAGTATCTTTCACCTCTATGATAGCTATTTGTTCTTTCAAATCCTTCTTTATGCTCTTCTAGTGTCTTCTCGATATTCTTTATGTCATTAGCCAACCCACTGAATTTATTTAGGAGATTTGTATGAACATCTTTGATTAGTTATTCCAAATTCTGTGTCTCCTCTGCTGTTTAATTTGGTCATTTGGCTGGCCCATATCTGCCTGACTCTTTATATGTTTTGTGATTTTCTGCTGGTTTCAAGGCATTTGATTATCCTGATAAGTTTATTTTGAAAGTTGATTTCCCTCAGTCACCTAAGGCTTTGTATTTGTCTGGGTTTGCACCGAAGGTCCCCATTTGTACTTGGTTTGTCAGTAAGTCCTTGTCAAACCAAGGCCTGCACTCCAGGCCTGGGATGCTGCCCTACCTGAGGACCTGTGTGAAGCTGGATGACAGGCAGCTCGCCAGACTGCACTTTCCGTCTCTTCTCAGAAGATGGGGCTCCTCGGCCTCTCCCTCCCCTCAGTCCTGTGTCCCCCTGACTGCAACGGCTGGCTGGGCTGGATGGGGTCCCTGTGCAGTTCCAACAAGGCCACTGGTCCCAGTGTGCACTGAAAGCTGCCAACCCCAGGGCTGGGGGTGGCCAGTGTGCACCTCAGCAGGAAGTCCACTTGCGGGTGACGGGTCTTGTGGCCACCATCTCCCACTTGGAATGGCCTTGGGCTGTGGGACTGGGCATTTCAGCTGCCTCTGTCCACAGCCAACCCAGAAATGCCTGCTGGCTAGGTGGGGCATGGAATCGGGGTATGGGGTGCTGGGTGGGTTGTGGGGGTGTCGGGCATGGTGCAGTGTGGGGGCACTGGGGTGCAGGATGTGGCCCAGGGTTATAGGAGGCTGGGGACACAGGGCATGGGGATGTGACACAGGGGAGAGGGGTGCAGCACGGCTTGATTCCTCATCCCGGCATCCCTGTCCATGCACTCCTGAGGGCTCCTGGCCTCCGTGTGTGAAGGTGTGCCTATGGCCTGTGCTCAGGGATCTCCATGAGCAGGGAAAGCAAGTCTGCTGGCTTCTGGGTTCTCCGAGGGAGTTCTGGTCTGTGGAGCCAAGGGGGCTCATCTCCAAGCTAGCTGGGGGGGCAGGCACTTTCCTGGGCACAGCCTCTAGTCCCCAGCGGAGTCATGACCAATCCCACTCACCCCGTTCTCTGCATCCCGATTCCTCAGCTTCTTTATCCAGGACCTCCCCATATCATTCAGAAGACCCTCTCAGGTCCCTCGCACCCTAAAACTGCTGTCCCAGTTGTTCCCAAAATTTATTTTTAAAGAATAGAAAGTTTACGTGAAAATAAGTAGCATTTCACAGAAGTTATTCAACTCAATAAAAAAAAAAGGATAACCTGTCAGCTGCGTATTTAAAGAAAGCTACTGCCTTCTGGAATTGTGAAGGAGAAAAAGGGCATGTATTCAGGAGAAAAGCATCCTTCTGTTTCCTTTTGTTTGTATTTCAGCATTCTAGTACGTCAGTCTTCATTTCGAATCAGCATTTGTGTCAAAGCAGTCTTGCTCTTTGGCTTTTTATCTTACTCAGAACAACTATTTTGAATGAGAATGGAGGCTGGAACTCCAAATTCTGCCACTTGCCAGTTGTGTGGCCTCGGGTTTATGACTCCACCATCCTAATCTCACAGGCTTCTTAGGATAATTACGGACCTCATATAAGTCGAGGGGCAATGCCGTGGACAAAACGGTGACCTCATCCACCTCAGTACTGGAAATGCTGCCTCGGGAGCCCACTGTGTCTTAGAGCAACTGTTGAGCTGCAGCGTATGATAAATTTTCCTCGGTAATTTCTTCCAGCAAGCAGCTGTGGCACCCATGTTGGAAATGTTATGGAGGCAACAGAAGAGGGGATGAGCATGAAGGAGTCATTATCCAAACTCTTCATTCTCAGCATTCACTTGGGATTTGTCCCATGTTTTTGTCATGGTTAGAGTGATGGCCTCATCGTGTCACACCAAGGCACTTACAACCAACACGACGTGACACTGTTGATGTTGGCCTGGGTCCCCGGATCATTCGGCTTGAAGCGGTGCTCGCCGCTGTAGTTTCTCCTCTTTTCTCTCCTGGCCTCTCTGGAAGGAAGTCGCTGTGTGCAGTCAACGCATCAGGAGTGGGGAGTTACCACCACTCCCTCAGAAAGGAGGATTTATATAAACTCTTGGGAACTCTTCTGCATGAGGCATTTGTCTTCCCCCCCCCCTCCCCAAACACACGTTTATTTTTATCACTAAGAAGTAGATGTATTTATTTTATATTTTGGGTTATAAACTAATAGTATTTTATTTTATTACTCAAAGTGTTTCAATTTTTGGCTTGCGTATCCCTTCTAGATACCCATGATTGAGGGTTGTTTTTCCAAATCCTTCCTTATTTTCTTGTGCTACAACATATACCAGGCCCAACTGTATGTTTCCTGCCACAATCCTGGAATTGGTCTTTTCTACAAGGAGTCTTGGTTACATCTGTTGGAGAATGGTATAAAAACCAGGATCTTTGTGCCGGTATGCTCATTGCGACTGGAGCGTCACTGTTTCTAGGCCCTGTCCACGCCAGGAGACCTATGCATGCGCACTAACCCCTAGACGCACGTGCGTCTGTAAGCGTTTCTGTGCACACCTGGAGACCTATGCATGCGCACCAACCCCTAGACACACGCGCGTCTGTAAGCGTTTCTGTGCACACCTGGAGACCTATGCATGAGCACTAACCCCTAGACGCACGCGCGTCTGTAAGCGTTTCTGTGCACACCTGGAGACCTATGCATGCGCACTAACCCCTAGACGCATGCGCGTCTGTAAGCGTTTCTCTGTAGAACTGCTGTATCTATGTTTAGCTACGCAGGAGTCCACATCAACGTCTCCAACTCTAATTCATCACCCATGGATCATTCTAGCCTCCTCCCCTTGCTTATCCCTAACCTCCCACTTCAATACTGAGAAACCGGCTCCCACCATCTCCCGTCCATTTATTTCATTGTTCCTAGTGGCTGCTAGGAACCTGTACCTCCAGTGTGAACAGCTTTATCAAACAGAGTACCGTGCTTACGTGTACATCCTCTTATAGTACAGTCACATCCAGCTACTTAGCTCAGCATTTTATTCCCTGCCCCACTCACTGAGGTTCTTGCATACATTTCTAATACATTTAGGTTCTTTTGTCACATTCTGCATTCCATCCTGGGATACCTCGTCTTCTGAAATGATTTTTTTATTTGCATACATTAAGGCTTATTCTTTGTGCTGTAAAGCTCTATGGGTTTTGACAAATGCTTAATACCTTGTATTCACTATTACCGTATCATACAGAATAGTTTCATCATCCTAAAATCCACTGTGCTTCACCTATTTAACCACACACACACACACACACACACACACACACAAATTCCCAGCAGCCACAGATTTTTCTATATCTCTATAGTTTTGCCTTTTCCAGAATGTCATATAAAATTGGCATCACACCACATGTAAGTTTTTGGCAGGCTTCATTCACTTAGCAATATGCACTTAAGATTTATTCATGAATTTTCATGGCTTGATAACTCACTTCTCTTTATTGATTAATAGTGTTCTGTTGTATGATGTGGAGCAGTTTATGCAGCCATTCATCCATTGAAGGACATCTTATTTGCTTCTAGTTTTTGGTCATGTGATGAAGAAAGCTCTACTATAAACATTCACATGCATGGTTTTTTTTGTTGTTTTTTTTTTTTTTGGTGTGGACATAAGTGTTCAAATCAGTTGGTTAAATGCTGGAAAGTATGAGCTTTGGGTCAAATGGTGAGATTATGTTTTGCTTTGTAAGTTCTGCCAAACTGTCTTCCAATGCGACTGTACCATTTTGTATTCCCACCAGCAATAAATGAGAGTTCCTTTATCTCCACCAGAAATCTGTGTTGTCAGCTTTGTTTTTTGCTGTTTTGGTTGCCAGTTTTTTGTTTTTCAGCCATTCTAATAGGTGTGTAGTGGTATCTCATTTTTGTTTTAATTTGCAATTTCCCAATGACAAATGATGTTGAGCATCTTTTCATATGATTATTTTTCAAATTTGTATGATTCTGGGTGAGGTGTCTGTTCAGATCTCTTTCCCATTTTGTAATCAGGTTGTTTGTTTCTTTTTTATTGAGTCTTAAGAGTACTCTGCCATATTTTGAGTACAGATATTTTATCAGATATATGTTTTGCGGTTATTTCCTTCCAGTCTTTGGCTTGTCATTTCATTCTCTTAGTGTCTTTCACAGAGCAGAGATTTTCATTTTAATGAAGTCCAACACCACTTTTTTCCCTTTGTGGATCATGCTATTTGTGTTGTATTTAAAACTTCATTGCCAAATCCAAGTTCATATAGATTTTCTCCTATGTTTTCTTCAAAAAGTTTTGTATAATTTTGAGTCCATTTTTGTGTCTAGGTTCATTCTTGCATGTGTTTGGACATCCAAGTGTTTGAGCACCGTTTGGTAAAAACCCAGCCTTTCTCCATTGAATTGTCTTTGATTCTTTGTCAAAGATCAGTTGACTGTATTTGTGTAGACCTCTTTCTGAGCTTCCTTTTCTGTCTGATCTTTGTGTCTTTCCTTTCACCAGTGTCACACTGATTACTTACAGTCTTATAGTAAGTCTCAAAATCAAGTAGTGTAAAATACTCAACTCTCATCTTCACCAGTATTGTACTGGCTATTCCAGATCATTTGTCTTTTTATACAAACCTTAGAATCTTTTTGTCAATATATGCAAAATAGCTTACTGGGATTTTAATTGGAATTGCACCGAATCTACGCATCAAGTTGGGAACAAATGATATCTTAATGTTGAGTCTTACAATCCATGAACACAGAATATCTCTCCATTTATTTAGATCGTTGATTTTTTTTTCACCAGAATTTGGTAGATTTTTACCTATAAGTTCTATACATATTTTGCTAGCTTTATACCTAACTTTTTCCATTTTTAGGTGATATTAAAATGATATTTTTTAAATTTTCAAATTCTAATCATTTGTTGCTGGTATATGGGAAAACAGTTGACTTTTATTCTTGGCCACTGCAATACTCAACTTATTACTTTCAGGAGTTTTATTGATCAATTCTTTGGGGTTTTCTACAAAAGTGATCATATCATCTGTGAATAGACACAGTTTTATTTCTTCCTTTCCAGTCTGTATACCTTTTATTTCCTTCTCTTGTCTTATGGCAATAGCTAGGATTTCCAGTACGTACGTGATGAAAAGAAGCAGTAAGAGAGGGCATCCTTGCCTTGCTTCCAGCCTTAGAGGGAACGTGCCCAGTTTCTCACCATTACCTAGGATATGATATCTAGTTTTTTGTAGATGTTCTCCTGAGTTCAGTTTTTTCATGCTTTTTCCTTTGTGCTCAGTTTGGATCATTTATATTGGCCTGCCTCCATGTTCGCTGATTTGTTCTTTTGCAGCACTCAGTCTGCTGTTACACCTGTTGTCTTAGTTTTCCTGGACTGCTGTGGCGAAGTACCACAGGCCGGGGGCTGAAAACAATGGAAATTGAATGTCTCACAGGTCTGGGGGCTCAAAGTCCAAAATCACCGTGTCGGCAGGCCCGCACCCCCTCGGGGGTCCTGATGGTGGCTGCACAGCCGTGACACGCCCTGGCTTGTGCCCTCACTTACCCATCACACGGCCACCTCCGTCCACCCCTCCCCCCGCAAGTCTCCTCTTCCTATAAGGACTCCAGTCATGTAGGATTAGGGCCACATGAATCCAGTTTGGCCTCGTCTTGATTAACTCTTGGAGATAATCTGCTTTCCAAGTAGGGTCACACTCGCAGAATTGGGGTTAGGAGTTAAATATATCTTTTGGGGGATGCAGTTCAATCCATAATACCCATTGAGCAAATTCTTCATCACTTTTATTTCCTTTCCACTTAGTTCTTTTTCATAGTTCCTCTTCTCAGATGAAATTCACCCTATTGCTATATGTCTCGCCCTTTTTCTACAAGACCCTTTAACTTACTTATCATAGTTATTGTAAGGACCTAGTTTGCTAATTCTGACACCCGGGTTATCTGAGTCCACTTCTTTGGGCCATGGGTGACATTTTCCAGCCTCTCTGGGTTCTCCTGTCCTGCCCCAGCCTTGGGCATGTCTGCCGAGCTGATGGGCTCAGACACCTGAGGCTGGCTCCTTAGAGCCCTCAAACCAGCCCATGCACAGGTACAAAAGGCTTGGTCAAATTCATCCAAGAACAAAAACAAAAGAGAAAGTTAAAGAGTAGTAATAAAATGCAAAAGTTCACCCAAAAACAACAACAAAAGCAAATTTTTTTTAAAGTGCATCCTCTTTTTATAACCCCCCTCTAGGGCAGCCCTGTCCCCTCCCCACAGCCCCGGGTGTCTCTCCGGGGAAGGCACATCCCTTTCTGAAATTTGGTCCACTGGGTTTCTGCCCACCCTCAGCTCTCAGGTGGCCCTTCTAACAGCTCCTATGCGTGTCCAGTCTCCAGCTCGCTCTCCCTCCATCCCTCTAGGGCTCGGCTGCACAGGTTGGAAGGGGCCTGGCCGGGCCTGGGATCTCCCCTTCCCTCTTTCTGGTCCCTCCTTCCCCACACCGGGAGCTGGCAGCCCACCCAGAACTCCAGCAGTGGGCCCGGCAGCCCCTCCCGGGCGTAGCTGGAGGGACAGGGTGGGTGACTGCGCACCATCTGTGGACAGCGAGGGTGGAGGGGCTCGGCTGGACGACCCAGCGGGGCCGCGTGACCCCCTCCACCAGGCGCCTTCCCCACTAATTCAGATGGGGCTCCTTTGGGGGAAAGAGGTTCCGCTTCCAGAGCCTTCTAAGCCCCAGCGCATGGGCGGAGCTGAGGTGGAGGGGGTTGAGGGGGCTGGGTGGGTTCCCCTTCCGCTCCCAGCCCGTGGGAAGGGCAGGCGGGGGCTGTGCCCGAGGCCAGGGGGCCCCCGCTGCACACCCAACCCAGCAGGGAGCCCCGGGCACCCTGTGACCCCAGCCCTGGAGGCAGAGGCTGGTGCTGTCCCAAATGGGCCCCAAGGAGCCGGGGCTGGAGGGCGGCGGCCAGCAGAGCCTTCTCTCTCTCCTCAGGGAAGCAGCGGCCACTCTTTACTAGTCTGCCTTGTTCCTCAAAGGAAGAGAGGACCACTATAAAACGAAAACCCCGAGGTAGCCCTGCCTTCCCCACCCAAACGTGGTCTGAAGCATGTGGGCTCCGACACGGGGCCTCCCGTGGGGCAGGGGGCTTTGTGGAGGGGCAGGGAGCCCTCCCAGGCAGTCCCGCAGCCCCGTGGGCTGGAGGGCTGTGCGCCCCATCACCCAGGGTCCCCCTGGGGCAGAGAGGTAGGGCAGTTAATGCAACATAACTGGGCAGTCAATGCAACAGGCTGTGCAGGGCGTGGGGCGGGGCCCGGGGGCGGCTCCCTGGGGTCACTGGTGGGGGGTCGGGGGTTAGGGGGTGGTAGGTGGGGGCTGAGAGGGATGCGGCAGAGCCAAGGGTGGGTGGAAAGGCCCACCTTGGCACTGGGGGCTGGGGACTGGGAGAGGAGAGTCAGCGAGGCAGATGGTGGACGGGCCACAGGGGGCCGCAGGGGTCAAGCAGGGATGAGGCCCCCCACAATTCAGGCCCCAGGCTGGGTCCACCTCGAGGGATTGGGGTGCAGGCCACCCTGCCCGCCTACTCGGCCTCTCCCTGTGCTCACGCCGCCCCTTGCCCACAGACGTGGCAGTACCCGGGAAGGAGGTCTGCACCAGCCCCGGCTGCGTGATAGCAGGTGAAGCCCCCGCCCCCGCCCCCAAATTCTCCCACGGCCCTGCTCCCGGCTGGCACGCCTCTGGCCCCAGGCTGAGGAGACCACCCGGAGATGAGACTCGGGGAGCTCAGCAGGGTGGGAGGGGGCGGTGGGGGGAGGAGGGAAGGGGCAGAAGAAGGAGGGAGGGGAAGGAGAGTGGGAGGAGAGGAGAAACCCCACCCTGGGAAGCAGGAAGGGTTCCTAGCCCCTGCCCCTCCCCGTGGTGCCCCACAAAAGCGGCCCAGTCATGAGACCCCCACGCCCCGCAGCCGCGCCCCCACCCACCCCAGCCCTCTTGATTTTAAGTTTTCCTTCGTAATTTGTCTTGAAGCTGGGGGCCCTGTGCTGCTATTTGCAGGTGACAAAGCCAGTGAAAATGGTGTGCGGCACCGCTGGGGACAACCCCTCAGAAATGTTGGGGCACAGAGCCCGGGGTGACACTTTCTGCAAAGGCCCAGCCTCCAGGGCGACTCAGAGCCGCGCAGGGTGGGGCCACCCCAGGGCCCCGCTGGCCCTGCCCACTGCCCACTCCTGGGGCAAAGTCCCCACTCATGGCGGCACGAGCCGCACCCCCACCACAGGACCCACTGCTCACCACAGAGCTGTGCGGCCAGGGGCAGAGCTCGCCCCAAAGACCCTGACCCCAGCCGGGAGCAGGCGCCAGCGCATAGGGGCTGCGCAGCAAAGGGGAACAGCCAATGCCGCCCCCCATCTGCAGAAGGAAACGGGAACTGGGAGAGGCCCCGGGGGCTCAAGGCCGCGTGGCTAATAGGAGCTGACGCTCGACCTCAAATCCAGATCGGGTGGCTCCCCCAGCATCCAACTTCGTTGGGGCTCAGAGAAGGCGCTTCACTCTCCCAAGGACACACAGTAGGGACTGAGTGGCAACAGTCCACCCCCTGGGGACAGGACAGCGTCTCAGGACAAGGGACAGGCCGTCACCCTGAGCCCCTTTTCCTCCTCACCCCGCCCCCGCCCCAACGAGCAGCCGCCAGAATCCTCCAGAACATGGACCCGTCCCAGGAGCCCTGCAACGACTTCTACCAGTACGCCTGCGGGGGCTGGCTGCGCCACCACGTGATCCCCGAGACCAACTCCCGCTACAGCGTCTTCGACATCCTTCGGGACGAGCTGGAGGTCATCCTCAAAGGTGGGACGCTGCGGCCGGCGGGGGGCCGGGGTCTTGCCCTGGCGGGGTACACCTGTCAGCCCCCGGACGCCACCTCCTCTTCCATCCGGTGGGCCGGAAGGGGGTGCGGAGGACAGACCCCGGCCAGCACGGCCTCTGTCAAGCCCAGCGTCACCTCTGCCTGCAGCGGTGCTGGAGAACGCCACCACGGAGGACCGGCCGGCCGTGCAAAAGGCCAAGCTGCTGTACCGCTCCTGCATGAACGAGAGTGAGCGTGGGCTGCGGTGGGGGTGGCTGCCCACGAGGGCCCAGTCCAGCCCCAGGAGCCCCAGTGGCAGCCCCAGGACCCCCAGAGCCCCTGACAAGAGTCAGGATCCCCAGCAGCCTCAGGGAAACCAAAACAGCCCCCCAGCACGCCCTGCAGCATGGCAGTGTGAGAGTGGGGGGCTGCTCAGGTCTCATATTGGGGTGTCTGTCCCTGCCAGGGCGCTAGCTCCAGGTTCCCTGGGGTACACATCCATGCTTACCTCAGGCCACATTCTGTCAGGCAGGAAGTCACCCCGGAACCCACTGGAGAACCCAGAAACCCACGTGTTTTGGGGGTAATTGTTGGTGTTTGGGTGCCTGTTAAAAAGATTGACATCTCCTCATCTAGACACTCGGGGTCCCCAGTCTGGAGCCCCGTTCAGCCCTCCACCTGGGGATGAGCAGATCTCCAGGGGCTCTTGGGGGCGGGGCTTGTCTCTAGGACCCCGAGAGCTGGACTCTTTGGGACCCCAGCTTTATGGGGGGAGCACACCTCCTCTCCTCCCCATCAAAACTGAAGGTCACATCACCTGGTTTGGCCAACACGCTCCAGGTGTCCGCCGTGTCCCCACCCGACATAACCAGCCTCAGTTCTCCTGCCCTCCTGGTCCGTCTGCTGCCCCTCGCTGTGGACACGGGGTGTGGGCTTCGAGCTGTTCCTTCTTCTCAGCTTCCCTGACCACCCGCCCTGCTCACTGCTTTCCTGAGCTCCCTCTCGGTGGACTTCGAGCCACAACTGGAGCCTCCTGCCAGGCCTATGTCCAGCTTCTGTCCTGGGCCGCGGAGGGTGGGGGCCTGTGTGGGCCATGCTCACATCCCCAAGGGAGTGTGTGACAGTGTGTCCTCACACCTGGCACCAGGTAAGGTCGCGCCCTCTCTTCCAGGTCTGATAGAGAAGCGGGACTCCCAGCCCCTGCTGGACATCCTACAAGAGGTGGGAGGGTGGCCGGTGACCATGGACAAGTGGAATGAGACAGAAGGTAAGGCCAGGGTGCACTGAGGCCCTCGGTGTGGGGCCTGGCCTCGGGGCCCTGCAGGGCATGCCCTCCTGGCTCCAGCCACTGCACCGGCTGCTGCCCTCTCTCAAGAGCCCCAAGAGGCCAACTGCAGGGTCCTGGGAACCAGTTCAAGCCCTGGGTGGGGCCATGTGCCCCTGGGGACAGGGCTGCCTGGGCCGGGCCTCTTCAGCTCTGCAGGGAGGCTCTGTCTCCCCGACACAGGCCCCGAGCTCCCTGCTCTGAGCCCACACCCCACTCTCACCCTCCCGGCCCTCTCGTACTGGGAAGGGGACCCCAAGCTGCACTGGACACCCAGCCTGCTCCTAAGGTCCGGGTATCTCCTATGGGAAGGCACCCATGTCTGCTGGGGTCCTCTGAGTCCCCCCTTGTTCAGGGGCTTAGGAGGCCGCCGCCCCTGGCCCCTTTGCCCGGGTCGCTGCCCGTCCAGGGGCTGGCTGAGGGACCTCGGAGCCCCAGCGGGGACGCTGCCTCCCCAGGCCCCAGGTGGGAGCTTGAGCAGCAGCTGGCCATGATGAACAGCCAGTTCAACAAGCGCGTCCTCATCGACCTCTTCATCTGGAACGACGACCAGAACTCCAGCCGCCACATCATCTACGTGAGCGCTGCGCCGGGCGGGCGGCCGGGGGCCCTGGGGGGTGATCTGGGGGGGGCCCAGGGAGATGGGGGGGCCTGGGGGGCTGGGAGTCCCCGGGGCCCAGGCTCTGGGCTCCTGTGCGTGTCCACGTCAGGGGTTCAGGGACGGCCACTGACCCACCCGGACCCTGGTCTGAGCCTGGTGTCTCAGGGAGGCCTGGGCCTGGCCGGGGTGTCCGAGGGGCCAGGCTTGGCTCTCAGGAGGTCGGCAGAGGCCTGTGGCGCCACAGTAGGATGCCTGCCCCGAGGGCACAGGCAGGAAGCCAGAGTCACTGGTGGTCCCTCCAGCTGGGGCAGGGTCAGCCTCAGAGGCCAGTTGGCAGTTAGAGGACCAAGTGGGCAGTGAGGCCACTCAGGACCCCTCCCTGTCCCCGCCGTGGCACCCCCAACCATTCCCCTTCAAGCCTCTGCCTGTCATGCACAGAGAGGGGCTCGGCCACCCGAGGGCCCGTGGCGGGGAGGCTGCGCTGCCGGGCGCAGGCTCACGGAGTCCCGCCTGCAGATCGACCAGCCCACCCTGGGGATGCCGTCCCGCGAGTACTACTTCAACGAGGGCAGCAACAGGAAGGTACGTGGAGGCCTCGCCAGCCCGCCGAGCTCACAACAGCCCCGGACTTGTCTCCGCTCTGGCCGCTGCCCCCCGCCACCTTCACTGCGTCTGGCCCGGCGCAGGGGTCCAGGGACGCAGGCATGAGCCCCTCCTCAGCTGTCGCTGCAGGCCTATCCCCGCACCGGGCCCAGCTCAGAAGCCCTGGGCCGCACTGTAGCACCCACCGCTGAGGCAGGACC
>PVIY010024498.1:0-37980 GCA_004026745.1 Myrmecophaga tridactyla
TTTATTTCTTGTTTGTGTAAGTGCTATTTTTCACAAAACAAGAAAAAAAAGTCAATTGTGATGATAAGAAAATATTTACTCCTTCTAGCCTTCTATATTCTGGAGCAGTTAAAAGGAAAAATCTGAGAGGATAGTATGGTAGTCCATGACAAACTCTGGGATCTGTCCTGTAACTACTTGTTGAAGAGTTCTTTGAAAATTATTGCTTTTCTCTTTCTTTGCTTTGTATATATTGTGATATTACACAATAAAAAGTTTAAAAAATGATACCAATGGTGCATCTTAATGCAATACGACTGATATCCTTAGAAGGAGTAGAAATTTGGACACAATTAGTAAGAGATAGAGAGAAAGGTGGCCATGTGATGGAGGGAGAGATTGAGTTAGGCCACAAACCAAGAATATTATGGATTACTGGTCACTACCAGAAGTCTAGAGACTTCAAATGAGGCATGACCCTGCCAATACCTTGATTCAGACTTCTGGCCTCCAGAACTGTGAGACAATACATTTCTGATGTTTTAAGCCACATAGTTTGTACCACTTTGTTACAGCAGCCCTAGGAATCTAAGACAATGGGTATTCACCCAGAACACAAATATTTTCACAATCTATGTCCATTCTGAGATCTATCCACATATCTCTTCCCAGACTTCCTCATGAACAATCTTCCAATGTTGTTCTATCCAAGTCTCTCACCATCCAACTGCCCATGGCCACTAGCAACCGTCCTTCAATTAAGGTAGATCTGTAGGTCTGGCCATCTCTTGCTCTAGGCATAGTGGACAACTAAGTGTACTGTAAGGTTCTGCCTACTGTGAGAGTCTTCCTTCAGGGTCACCCCTGAGTGGGGCTATAGCATAATATTCATTTTATGGTGGTATCAGCACATATATGGTGAAGACCCATCTGCAAACCAAACATGAATTTTTTCCTTCCCCAGCCTGGTGATAGTTAGGTTCAGGTGTCAACTTGGCCAGGTGATGGTGTCCAGTTGTTCTATTGCTGTGGACTTAAATCACCAGCCTGTGAAATTTATGAATAGCTGATTATATCTGCAGTGGGCTATGGGGAGTGCCTTCCACAATGAGTGAGGCTTAAAAGGAGAGGTCAGAAGAGAGAGGAGCTCAGCACAGCACAGCACAACAAAGCTCAGAACTAAGAGCCAGCTCAGACCCAGCCGTTTGGAGATGCAGAAAGGAACTGCCCTGAGGAAGCCGTTTGAACCCAGAAGCCAGGAAAGAAGCCCAGCAGACTTCTTTCTTGCCATGTGCCTTCCCAAATTAGTAAATTTGTAACTATATAAATCCCCTCTAAAAAGCCAAACCATCTCAGGTTTGTTGCATTCCAGTAGCCTTAGCAAACTAAAACAGCTAGTCATAAGGAATATACCAGAAGACATAGATGGATTGAGGGAGAGGGGGTAATGCAACAGGAGCCAGTGTCAGAGCCTGAGCCACTGCTCGTACAACTTGCCTTCTGGACTTGCTTAAGCTTGGTGTCTTATACTTCATTTCCATTTAAGGATAAATTGTTGTACATATACCCAATCTAAAGGCTAGTAGGTTAAACAATACCTAGTTCATGATGGGAAGCTCAGGCCACATTGTTACCTGATTTCCTCTACTCTTCCCTTCCTGTTTCACCCTTTCAAGAACGTGCCACTCTGACCTACAAGTCCTGGGTGCATAGCAAACATAGTCAACTCCTCAGTGCAGAAGGCCAACAGGAGAGCATTAGGGTGCAGAATAAAATGTTGTGGAGTCAAAAAAACCCTGAATTTTAAAGGGAATTGTTTAACCCCTTTGACCTCCAGTTTTTCTTGGTCTATGAAATGGAGGTGATAATGAAAATCAAGAAAAATATTGAATGTCAAATTATTGGATTAGGATTAGAATAAAAAGAGTTATTGCCTTGGAAATGTCTCAGAATAACCTTCAATAAAACCTTCCTTCCATGGGAAGTGTTTTTGAGTCATCTATAGGATTTTAAGTCAAATTTATCTTTTCAAACCTGAAACATCTCTAACACTCACTATAGAATTAGTGATCTTTTCTTTTAGAAAAGTGAAAATAGTAACAGTGACTATTAAGAAGTTATACCAACTCCCCCCTACATGGGACATGACTCCTAGGGGTGTAAGTCCCCCTGGGATCATGGGACATGACTTCCAGGAATAGGTCTGGCCTTGGCATCATGGGATTGAGAACTGCTCCTTGACCAAAAGAGGGAAGAAAATGAAACAAAATAACATTTTAGTGGCTAAGAGATTTCAAATAGAGTGGAGAGGTTATTCTGGAGGTTACTCTTATACAAGCTTCAGCTAGACATTGCTACTTACCATTATTTGCCAAACTCCAACCAAAATCATTCCTGTCAACCCTGAAGAACACCCAGGTATCTGAGATTCTACAAAGGTTCCATGCATGAGGATTACTTTCCAGAAACCTACAAACCTCCAGATGAGTTCCTAGGCCAGATAAGTCCTGAAACCCAGAGGGGCCAACCTCTCCAGAATATTGACTAGTTGCATTACCCATCCCATGTTATCAACAACCCCTTCCAACCTGAAAAAGTTAGAATGGGCATAGCCTAAATAACCCTAAAAATTGGGAGAAAGATGAAAGGAGAAGGTGAGTTATACAGAGAAGGGAGGGTTTGACAAGTGAGTATTGTTCTAGTTTGCTAACTGCCAGTATGCAATACAACAGAAACAAAAAGGGGGGATTTAATAAGTTGCTACTCACAGTTCTAAGGCTGAGAAAATGTCCCAATTAAAACAAGTTTATAGAAATGTCCCATTTAACACATCCAGGGAAAGTTACCTTAGTTCAAGAAAGCCGATGACGTTCAACATTTCTCTCAGCTGGAAGGACACATGGCAAACATGACGGCATTTGTTGGCTTTCTTGTGGTGCCACAAAAAGGGGCTCTCTCCAAAATGTTTCCTCTTTTAAAGTATTAAAGGATGGAGTCACAGTTCCATGGAAGTTATCTGATCAAAAGTTACCACCCACAATTGGGTGGCTCACATCTCCATGGGAACAATCAAAATGCTCCCACCCAGCAATATTAAATGAGGATTAAAGGACATGGCTTTTCCAGGGTCCACCACAGATTCAAACTGGCACAAGTATGATTGCTGAATCATATTAATATTTCTTTTAGTCTCCAGGGTCTTGGAACACCTAGAAGTAAAAACCTAAAATTGTGAAATACCAAACTCTGAAATCTCTCCTACAGCTAACTGTTGCAGTGTGCTTTGAAATTTATTGCTTTTTTGTATATGTGTTATTTTTCATAATTATATATATATAAAGAAATTATGCTAACTCCTTCCTACATGGGACATGACTCCCAGGGGTGCAAGTCTCCCTGGCATCATGGGACGTGACTCCCAGGAATGAGCCTAGCCTTGGCATCATGAGATTGAGAATGCCTTCTTGACCAAAAGGAGGAAAAGAAAGGTAACAAAATAAAGTTTTAGTGGCTAAGAGATTTCAAATAGAGCCAAGAGGTCATTCTGGGGGTTACTCTTATGCAAGCTTCAGCTAGATATTACAAATTGTCACCAGATGCCAAGCCCCAACCAACAGTATTCCTGAAAACCCTGAAGAATACCCTGGGCTCTACTTAAGACTCTATACATGTTTTACCTAGTCAGTTTATTTTTTCAGAAACTTAATGCCTCCAGAGTGTTCCTATGTCAGATAAACCCTGAAACCAAGAGGTACCAGTCTCCCCAAAAACATCAACCAGTTTCATCCCTCTACCCCATACAGTGAACATCCCTTTCTAGCAAGAAGAACTTAAAATAGTTATTGCCCAGATATCTCTGATGATTAAGAGAATGATTAAGTGAGAGAGATGAACTGTGATGGAGGAATTTGGATTTAACAAATGATTATGACGAAATCACTACACAGATATCTCTTTTTAGTTTCTAGTGTATTAGAACAGTTAGAAAGAAATGGTGGGGAGGGGGGATTGCTGCATTGTAATCCAAGGGCCCTGATCTTTGATAATGATTGCAGCTATATAGCAAAAAAAAAAAAAAAAAAAAAAGTCAGTTGCCCGTGTTTTATGGATCTATTTTTTTGAGAGTTTTTATCTGTTCCACTGACCTACATATCTTATCTCACTGACAAGACAACACTGTCCAAGTTAACTTACCTTTATTGTATGTCTTTAAATCAGGCAGAATGTAATAATAGGGGTCAATAAGGGGAATGGGGACAAGGGGGATGGGATGTTTGGGGGTTTCTTTTTTCTCTTTATTTCTTTTTCTGGTGAGTAATGCAAATGTTCTGAGATCGATCATGGTGATGAATTTACAACCATGTGGTGACACTGTGAACCTATGATTGTTTACTTTAGATGGATTGTGTGTTGTACAGATATATCTCAATAAAATTACTTTTGAATAAAAGAAGAAGTTATACCAAGATCTATATATTATATATGCCTTCCCAGAAGACAGTTTTGTTTTATTATTTTTGGGGGGAGTTCATGGTCCAGGAATCGAACCTGGGTCTCCCACATGGAGGGTGGACATTCTAACCACTGAACTACCCATGCACCCCCAGAAGACATGGAACGTGTAATTCTCACAAAGTTCTCATGAGACATTGCTGCTGAAGAATAGAGAGAGTCTTGTCCACTGGACTGGGCTCCACTGAGATAGTGAAGTTTTCACTGAATCGTTTCACACCCAGTTGTTCATGCTCGAGGGGAAAGAAAAAGGACCAGAACACTCTCCCTCTAGGAAGCTGCCACCCAGTTGTGTGCAAAGCAAATGTGTGCACTTTTCCGCCCAAAAAGTAGGGAGTCTGTAACAAAGCAGATGCGCACACACAAAGAAAGAGAGGAGCGATATATCTCATAAGCAAAGCATTGATTCTAGTGTGTGTGGTACATGGATGTTTAATATTGCTTTAGGTGAACAACATAGGATTAACAGAATCTCTGAGAAGCTTAAGTCTCTGTTTATTCTAAAAGAATCAGCATTAAGGATGGTTTAGAGAATGAACTCACTCCTAGTCTTTGGCAAGATCTACAACAGGTATCAAACCACATCTGGTTAAATTCCCTCTATGGCTCCGTGCAGCCTAGGACAAATCACTTGACAGCAGAAACTTGGGTTTTTCTTAATCAGCAATAACTCTCCTATGGTATATTTAAAAGAAGAAATCGAGGATATATGTAATCCATGTCACAAAATACTTGGCATAGAGGATGAGCTCCATACATGCTCTCTCCTACTCATCATCTACTTCCTTTTTCTTCCCTTGTTCAGTTGAAGGAAGTAGGAAGCCCCTTCCTGCAACACATGCTCAGAGAGTAGGGCTGACTCACTGTGCAAGGCTCTGAAGGCCAGCATCTCAAGCTGTCACTGTGCTTCACAATTCAGGCACCATCCTTTTGCCCTGCAAAGTCTTCACCTACTTGGCATTGAGCCGGGTTCTCAGGGTGGGCCCAGCCATCTATCCTGCAATCCTTTCCTGAGAGTCCAGACCATGGTAAGGACATACAGCTTAACAGTGAGGACTGGGGGCTCATTTTTAGACAGAAAAGGGAAGAAGGCAAGAAAAAAGGCAAGATTCCTGAGTCTTCAGGCTAATGCTAGAAATGACTTTTCAAAAGCTTAGAGCAATCGTGCCCAACCCGACCAGACCTAGTACCCCTTTTCCCATCCTGAAACGGAATTCATATGGAATATGACCTATAAACATAATTTCAAAATAGTAAATGTGATACCCCAACTATATTACAAAGACAAAATTAAAAAAGATGAATTTAAAACAAAATTTTAAGTATTTTAATATGTAATGTCCAGGCACGAATAAGCTGGAAACACAGGGGTAATCAGAGACTCAAAACTATATGTAGAATCACCACGACTGCAACAGTGACAAATGTCAACTGATGGGGTCAGAGGTATCAGTGATTCAAATGCCACCAGTAGCATTGTCATTGGTAGGTGAGTTTGTGAAATAGTAAGCAATTAATAATAAAGGTGTAAACAAAACAAATTATAATCTTCCTTCAACCGCAGTTTCATTCAGTGTCTGAAACTGTAAAAAAAAAAAGAAGGGTTTATATGTAAAAGGAGTTCACCTACATTAATATCCAGTAAGACTTTTAAAAGTCCCATGGGTTGTGGAACAATTCTCTTTTATGCAGCACAGTCCTGGTCATTGCAGGATGCCCAGCAATCCCCCCTCCCCACCCCCATCATTAGGACAATGAAAAAACTTCTACCGAAAATTTCAAAAACACCCCCTAGAGGGCAGTGCACCCTCCTGTTGAGAACTGACAGGGAAATAAATGAAGCCTAAGGCCTTCCCATGAGTTAGAGTTCGGCTTCCTTTCACCATGTCCATCCTTATCCACTTCATATTCTAAATGTGAGCCTGTTGACCCTTCCTTCTTTCTAGGCCTGCACATCAGTCCTACCACAGTTCTGAGCCCCATTTCTCTCCATTTCACTCCCAACCACTAGTTCTAGAGACCCTGGCCATGTGTTCCCTGGAGCACCAGGGAGACAGCTGGATGAGATCAAAGCCCTGGGACCATTCTGGAAGGAATGACAGCCAGAGCAGTCAGGTATAGCCAGGATCTGGAGGGACCAGAGAGGGTCCAGATCTTACCTGTCTGGGCCGTGAGGACCAAGTAGGTATGCCTGAGCTCAGCTACGGGAAGCCCTGCCTTCTTTTAACTAAGTGTGCCTGTTTAAATCTGTTGTGTAGCCCAGAAAAGCCATGTCCTGTCATCCTCATTCAACATTCCTGGGTGGGAGCTTGCTGATTAGTCATGGAGATGTGACCCACCCAGTTGTGGATGGTAACTTTCCATTAGATGGCTTCCACAGAGATGTGTCTCCACCCATTCAAGGTGGGATTTGCTTAGTGGAGCCCTTTAAGAGGGAACCATTTTGGAAAAAGCTTTAAGGCCCACACAGCCAGAGACCTTTGGAGATGAAAAAGGAAAACACTCCTGGGGGAGCTGCATGAACAAGAAGCCAGGAAAGAAAGCTAGCAGACCTTGCCATGTACCCTTTCAGCTAAGAGAGAAACCCTGAACTTCATCAGCCTTTCTTGAGTGAAAGTAACCTCTTGTTGGTGAGTTAATTTGGACATTTTCATAGTCTTGCCCTAATTTGGACATTTTCATGGCCTTAGAACTGTAAACTTCAACTTAATAATTTCCCCTTTTTAAAAGCTAGTCTGTTTCTGGTATATTGCAATCCAGCAGTTTGCAAATTAACACACTAAGCCAAGCTATGCTAGGTTTGGACATCATCCTTGACAACCAAGCTGGCTGTCCTTCCGTCATCCAGTCCCTTATCAAGGTAATATATTAAGAGCACAAATTCTGGAGCCAGACTGCCTGAGTTCTGGCCCTAGCTCAATCACTCGCTTACCTTTCTTTGGGCAAGTTGTTTAATCTCTCTCTGTGCCTCAGTTTCCTCATTTATAAAATGGAAATACCAGAATCTTTGTCACAAAGTTGTAAGAATTAAATAAGTCAAGGTATGGAAAAGTGCTTAGAACAGACTTCTGGCTCAGAGTCAGCACTTTACAAATCTTAGATACTACTGCTATCATCACCATTCAAGCAGCACAAGGCTAGGGAATCACCCCAACGTGGGGGGTGATGGACCCTAACTATGAAACCTAAGTCAACTGAGAATTACGTGCGGGTAAGGATGGTCCGAGGTGGTCTAGTGGGCATGGCTCCTCTTGCTTCATTCTTGAAGATCTAGGTTATTGGAGAATAATGAAGGTCATTATTATTACTATTCCTATTAATATTATTTTTACAAAGCGTTGGGGGAAAAACATTATGCTGGGAGGAAAGGGAGGGCTGTCAATGCACCCTAGACCAATGGCTATAGGAGAGAAGCAACCAAGGAGGGAAGGAGAAAGTCTTTTCTGCAGCCTTGTGAACAGGCTGAGTTTCTGGCCATCTGCAGTGGGCCACCCCCCCCAAAAAAAAAAAATAGAAAAGAAGGCACCAGTGATCTCCATCTTAATAGGAGAAACAAACCTCTAGGACTCTCAGTCCCTCAAATTTCAGAAGCATGTACAGCAGAGGAGCTACATTTGGAGAAAAGATAATAAAGAACAGGGAGACAGAAGCTCATTGGAGAGTGGTGCCAATAAGAACTGGTTCTCAGGGACCGAGGTACAGAAGGGAGAGGGAAATTTTAGGAGCTACTCCCACCGCTAACGACTCCAGAAATATGAAAAACTTGGCAAGGGCAAGAGGGGTGGAGAGAGAGAGGCAAAGGTGTGGGCAGGAGAGGCAGCTTTTGAAATGGACTTTAAGTCACAGATTAGGTGCAAGAGTAAAGGATTGAAGAGGTGTAAGTGTGAAAAGTTGGCTCTAACATGGGGCAAGATCAAGGGAAGGCCAAGGTCACCAGCCAAAATGACACCAAGTTCCTGAACTTAGGAGAACAAGCTTGTCCAGAGAGCAGGATCTTTGTCCCTTTGGCTGCCTAAATGGCCCAAGACTTTCATCTTCCAAGTTTGGGCTTTGAAAACATTCAAAAGTATATATATCCCCACTCAGGTCTACAGAACTTTTCCACTTTTGTCAGGAAGGTAATCCATCCCTGTCAATCCTATAAAACTGAAAAGGCGCCAAAAGGGATATTAGTGGCATAGATGCCATAAGTGTATTGTCATCTTCCTTTACTGTTTCTCATGCATTTCTCTTCTTCAAAGCTGTTTATGAGAGCACTTACCAAGTTTTTGCTCTGCAAATCAAGGTATTGAGGGACAGAGGAGAAAAACAGGGTTCTGGTCCCCAAGGAGAAGAGACAAACTCAGCCCAGGACCTCCATGGGGAGATGCCTGTCCAAGCCAAGGGCTGCAGGGAGGAGTTTACAGATACACCAGAGAAACTCAATTCCAACACCCCCCAGCAGGGGCCAGCAGCCCAGCAGAAGGAAACCAGCTTTCAGATTCTTTATTGAGAACTACCAGTGATCAGCCAAATATGGATATACCTCTTTTCCACAGTCAGAACTCTCTTTCCAAAAGCAACAGACTATATTTTTGCTACCATGCTTTCTTCATAAAAGTGTGTATGTGAATATCACTTTTAGAGCAAGAGATAGTGAAGGGACATGGAAAAGGAATGAAATGTGACCTCCATCATACAGCATACAAAAAAAAGAGAGAGATAATGAAGGAAAAAATAATTTTAGAACTATTCTCCAGATCAGTGTGGCAAAACAAAAAACAAAAAACATCAGATAGGCTCTGTTCTAGTTTGCTAGCTGCTGGAATGCAATATACCAGAAACAGAATGACTTTTAAAAAGGGGAATTTGATAAATTGGTAGTTTACAGTTCTAAGGCCAAGAAAATGTCCCAATTAAAGCAAGTCTATAGAAATGTCCAATCTAAGGCATCCAGGGAAAGATACCTTGGTTCAAGAAGGCTGATGAAATTCAGGGTTTCTCTCTCAAGTGGAAGGGCACATGGCAAACACAGTCAGAGTTTTTCTCTCATCTGGAAAGGCACATGGTGAACACGCTCAAGGTTCCTCTCTCATCTGGAAGGGCGCATGGCGAACACGACGTCATCTGCCAGTTTCTTCTCCTGGCTTTCTGTCTCATGAAGTTCCCCGGGAGGCATTTTCCTTCTTCATCTCCGAAGGTCGCTGGCTGGTGGACTCTGCTTCTTGTGGCTATGTCATTCTGCTCTGCTCTCTCTGAATCTCTCATTCTCCAAAATGTTTCCTCTTTTATAGGACTTCGGAAACTAATCAAGACCCACCCAAATGGGTGGAGACATGTCATCACCTAATCCAGCTTAACAACCACTCTTGATTAAATCACATCTCCAGGCAGATGATCTGATGACAGTTTCAAACATACAGTATTGAATAGGGATTATTCTACCTTTATGAAATGGGATTTTGATTAAAACATGGCTTTTCTAGGAGACATACATCCTTTCAAACCAGCACATGCTCCATGCAGTGGAACAAGGAATACTCATATCCATGCAGTGAAGGAACAGGGAATAATACTATTTTCCTAGGACACATTGGACACATACCAGGAATGGCAAAGAGGTTAGCCTTTTATCTACCGATAAGGTCAGGACAAAAGGTCACTACCAGCGCTTCATTTCACTCAGAACAGATGCCAAATGCAACAGTCAACAGTCCTTTCTCTCTGGCATCAGGCAGAGAAGTAAAAACCCTTCTCCCAAAAAAGCCCCAAGGACAAAAAACATCCTTGAACTGCTGTTCAGTCCTCCCAATGTCCTGTAGCCATGGGCTTGTTACACGTGGATGAACTTTGGGATATTGGTTGCCTTCCAGGGATATTGTCCCTTGCTTGCTATTCATAGCTGCTGTATGGTTTCAACTTCTGTAACCTTGAATCAAGAAGGGAAGGGCAAATACTAGAAGTGGCAGGGGCATGGGTAGGGGATATATTGTTCTCTGCTTGATTTTCAAGTATTTGGCTTCTAGTTTCAATGTATAGAGGTCATTTCTCAGCAACACAAGCTTGATTGAAAGCCATCATTTTGTTTTACTATTTCAAATCTTCAGTGTGACACTGGTGCTCTCTCTTGACCCACAGTCCTCTTCTCCTTTCCCTAGCTTTGATTATAATAAACAGTATGAGGGGGAGGAGGGAATGTGGAAGGGAAAAG
Organism: Myrmecophaga tridactyla; assembly: GCA_004026745.1. Taxonomy (NCBI): domain Eukaryota; kingdom Metazoa; phylum Chordata; class Mammalia; order Pilosa; family Myrmecophagidae; genus Myrmecophaga; species Myrmecophaga tridactyla. The sequence continues at coordinate 10,682 of PVIY010024498.1, forward strand.
AAGGAGAGATATCTAGGATAGATCATTTGTGGATAGGGACCAAGGAAGACTAGGTTGGTCTCAGAGGTACATGTACCAAGAATGGTCTTAGACAAGATGGCTAACAGAAGATGGACACAGCGGCCAGCACTCTCCTGACCACTGGCCAGGAAGGCAGAAGACCTCACATCCCATGGCAAGGATCAAGAGCCACAAAAAGAGGTTTTTACTTACACCTACGATGTGGGGAAAAAGGAGACTATCTACCTGAGACCTGAAAATATCCACAAGGAGCTTGGCAAAGCATCACCTTCTAGAATGTCCTGATGAGCTCATTGAGAAACCATGATGGTCAATTGTGCACACACTTCTGGACCACTAAGGTTTTCCTTCCTACAATGCTGGAGACCAATCATAATCATATAGAAAATGTTACAAATTCCTCAGTATTCAAGGAGTTGAGAATTATTGTGCCAGCAAATTTGGCATTGTGGGTTTCCTCAATGGGGAAAGACTGAAAGTTTTCTCCCTAAGATCAGGAACAAGACAAGGATGTCCACTGTCACCATTGTTATTCAACATTGTGTTAGAAGTTCTAGCCAGAGCAATTAGACAAGAAAAAGAAATACAAGGCATCCAAATTCGAAAAGAAGTAAAACTCTCACTGTTTCTAGATGATATGATATTATGTGTCAAAAGCCCCCCAAAATCCACAACAAATCTACTAGAGCTAATAAATGAGTACAGCAAAGTGGCAGGGTACAAGATCAACACTCAAAAATCAGGAGTAGTGTTTCTATACACTAATAATGAGCAATCTGAGGAGGAAATCAAGAAAAAAATTCCATTTACAATTTGTGCTGGTTTGAAATGATGTATGTACCCTAGAAAAGCCATGTTTTAATCCTAATCCCATTTTGTAAAGGCAGCCATTTCTCCTAATTCCTATTCAGTTTTGTATGTTTGAAACTGTAATCAGATCATTGCCCTGGAGATGTGATTTAATCAAGAGTGGTTGTTAAACTGGATTAGGTAGAGGCATATCTCCACCCATTTGGGTCTGGATTAGTTTCTGCAGTCCAATAAAAGAGGAAACATTTTGGAGAATAAGAGATTCAGACAGAGCAGAACAGAACGATAGCCACAAGAAGCAGAGTCCACCAGCCAGAGACCTTCGGAGACAAAGAAGGAAAATGTCTTTCAGGGAGCTTCATGAAACAGGAAGCCAGGAGAAGAAACCAGTCGTGTTCGCCATGCGCCCTTCCAGATGAGAGAGGAACCCTGAGTGTATTCACCATGTGCCTTTCCAGATGAGAGAGAAACTCTGACTGTGTTTGGCATGTGCCTTCTCACTTGAGAGAGAAACCCTGAACTTCATCAGCCTTCTTGAACCAAGGTATCTTTCCCTGGATGCCTTAGATTGGACATTTCTATAGACTTGTTTGAACTGGGACATTTTCTTGGCCTTAGAACTGTAAACTAGCAACTTATTAAATTCCCCTTTTAAAAAGCCATTCCATTCCTGGTATATTGCATTTCAGCAGCTAGCAAGCTACAACAGGCTACCATGTTCATGGATTGGAAGACTAAATATAGTTAAGATGCCAATTCTACCTAAATTGATTTATAGATTCAATGCAATACCAATTAAAATCCCAAAAACTTACTTTGCAGAAATAGAGAAAACAATTAGCAAATTTATTTGGAAGGGCAGGGTGCTCCGAATAGCTAAAAATATATTGAGAAAGAAAAATGAAGTGGGAGGTCTCACACTACCTGACTTGAAGACATATTATGACACTACAGTGGTCAAAACAGCATAGTACTGGCATAGAGATAGATATACTGACCAATGGAATTGAATAGAGTGTTCATATATAGACCCTCTCGTCTATGGACATTTGATCTTTGATAAGGCAGTCAAGCCAACTTCTTCAATAAATCGTGCTTAGCGAACTGGATATCCATAAGCAAAAGAATGAAGGAGGATCCATATCTTACACCTTATACAAAAATTAACTCAAAAATGCATCAAAAACCTAAACATTAGAGCTAAGACTATAAAACTTTTAGAAGAAAATATAGAGATATATCTTATAAAACTTGTAATAGGAGGCAGTTTCCTAGATCTTATACCCAAAGCACGAACATTGAAGAAAGAAAAATAGATAAATGGGAACTCCTCAAAACTAAACACGTCCTGCGCATCAAAGAACTTTGTCAAGAAAGTAAGAAGGCCTAAGCAATGGGTGACAATATTTGGAAACCACATATCAGGTAAGGGTTTAGTATCCAGAATTTATAAAGAGATTCTTCAACTCAACAACAAAAAGACAACAACCTAATTTTAAAATGAGCAAAAGTCATGAACAGACTCTTCTCAGAAGAGGAAATACAAATGACTAAAAGGCACATGAAAAGATGCTCAACTTCATTGGCTATGAGGGAAATGCAAATCAAAACCACAATGCAATATCATCTCACACCCATTAGAATGGCCAGTATCAAAAAAACAGGAAACCATAAGTGCGGAGAGGATACGTAGAAAGAGGCACACTTAGCCACTGTTGGTGGGAATGTAAAATGTAACAACTGCTGTGAAAGGCCTGGTGGATCCTCAGGAAGCTAAGTATGGACTTGCCATATGATCCAGCAATTTCATTTCTAGGTATCTATTCAGAGGACCTGAGGACAAAGACACAAAGGGACATTTGCGTACCTATGTTTATAGCAGCATTATTTACAATTGCGAAAAGATGGAAACAGCCCAAATGTCCATCAAGGGATGAGTGGCTAAATGAACTGTGGTATATGCATACAATGGAATATTATACAGTTGTAAGACAGAATTTAAAAAGTCATGAAGCATGTAACAACATGGATGGATCTTGAAGACATTCTGCTGAGTGAAATTAGCCAGAAACAAAAGGACTAATGCTGTATGGTCTCACTGATATGAGCTAACATTAATGAATGCACTTGGAGAATTTCAGTTAAGAACTCAGAAAATCAGGAGATAGAAATAGGGCAGAGATCGGGTAAATGGAGCTGAAGGAATACAGTTTGTGCAACAGAACTGATTGTAAAAATTCAGAAATGGATAGCACAATACTACCTGATTGTAGCACAATAATGTAAGTACTATGAATGAAGCTGAATGTGAGAATGATAGAGGGAGAAGGGCTGAGGGCACATATGAAACCAGAAGGAAAAATAGATGACAAAGACTGAGATAGCATAATTTAGGAATTCCTAGAGTGTACAATGATGGTGATTAAATGTACAAATTAAAAAATGTTTTTGTATGAGGAAGAACAAAGGAATGTCAGTATTGCAGAGTGTTGAAAACAAATGGTCACTTATATTTTAAAACTTCACCTTCCATGTGAGACTAAAGGGAGAAACGTTTATTTGGTGCAAAATATGTATTTTGACTAGTGCATTTCCTAATTTAACTGGAATGGTCAGTTTAATTGAACACCATAAGTTCATGGAACCTTGAACCGGGCATGAGATTTTGTTGGTTTGTCCAGGTTAGTGTGATGCCCTGATAAATCCAAGAGTAATTTGAACAGTGAATAAAGAAGTATTTGCAAAGTCCATTTGGGGGAATGGGGAGAAAGGGGGAAAATTCAACTTCCCCATTTGGAGAATTCCTGATATTCTCCCAAGCAGTGGGGACAACCAAATCTATAGGCCAATCCCTCAATCTCGGGGTTCACCCTTATGAAATTTATTCCTGCAAAGGATAGGCTAAGCCGACAGGCCAGGGAACTCACTGCCCTCCCCCCTGTATGTGGGACATGACTCCCAAGGGTATAAATCTCCCTGGAAACATGGGACAGAAATCCTGGGATGCGCAGGGACTCGGCCTCAAGGGATTGAGAAAACCTTCTCGACCAAAAGGAGAAAGGGAGAAATGAGACAGAATAAAGTGTCAGTGATTGAGAGATTTCAGAGTCAAGAGGTTATCTTGGAGTTTATTCTTATGCATTATCTAGATATCCCTTTTTAGTTTATGGTGTATTGAAATGGCTAGAGAGAAGTACCTGAAAATGTAGAGCTGTGTTCCAGTAGCCATGTTTCTTTTAAAAAAAAAAACTAGAAGGGAATTTTATTTCTCTTCCCACTGGCATTTGACCCATCCTCTCGGTGGCCTGGAGAACTTACTAAAACAATCCACGTTTAAAAGCACCCTGAGCTAAAATTTCAATGGCGATAACCCAAGGGGTGGGCAGTGTTTGAGGCCTAGAGATCAGGGTTCCTCACTGGAACATCTTTCTCAAGCCTGTGGGCAAACCTGATCTACATCCCAACTTAAGTATCCCTGATTCCCATTCATTCTCAGGCCTGAGTTGAATGTGCTCGCAATATCCGCCTGTTGTCCTGGAGTTGATAAGATGTTTAGTAGCTGGTCACTTCCTCTGTGCCTGGGCCTGGTTACTCTGTCCCTTCTGGTGCTGCTGCTTAACTTGAGCCAGAATATCTCGGATCTTCGGCTGAGCCATCTGGCTGGTCCAGAAATGTCCAATGATCTTGACAATGACCTGGTCGTTCTCATCAGGGGCCTCATCTCTTGGCACCACTACCTCAGCTGCTATTCAATTTTGCAATTTGGTCCCCGTTTTGCCACCTTTGCCAATGACCCTGCCGGCTGCTGACGCTGGCACCTGGCTATGAGTCTCCAACGTCACTGCTTCCTTAGGGCCAAAGAAGTTCTCCTCCTTGAGTTTGCCATAGATTCTTCCCTGAGCCTTGAATTGGGCCTCTGGAGGTCCAGTGATGATGATCATTTGAACTTGGGAGTCAGGAGTTTCAGGAGGAGCAATCTTGATGGAGGCACTGGCAAACCGGGAGAACTGCTCGATGTGCTGCCCTTCTTGCCAATGATGGCACCCACCGCCTGGCAGGAATGAACACCTGCACCATCTCCTGCTCCGGAGCCTGCATAAAGGAGCTGTAGGGGGTGGCTCCAGTGACACTGCTGGGAGGTGGTGGAACTGCGCTGGATGAGGCTGGGAAAAGACCTCCAGCCGCCAGGTTCAGGCCAGGGATCAGGTGAGACTGCAGACTCATGGCTGCACGTCATTTTACAGGCCTCCCCGACTTTCTTCATGATCTCCTGCTCGGTCCTGCAGCAGGTCTCAATGGCCCCCTTCACAGTGATGGTCCTCTCGAGGTTGTACAGGGTGAGGTCCTGCAATGAGATGGTGGTTTTTGTGTCCAAGTCCTGTTCCACCGTCTTCAAGTTACGCCCCTCCTGGACAATCAGACACTCCACAAAGTTATTATGAGCCAGGATCTTCAGGGAAACCTCGTCAGCCGTTTTGGTGTCCTTTGCCTCCTTATGCATAATCTCCAAGATCATCTTATAGGCAGAAGACCAGCCCTCGGGAGTCGAGTGCTCACTGATGGCCTTCTCAGCTGCACTGCATTTTCCTTCCTGTGCACGTCTATCTTGGATTGGGTCTGTTTGCAATGTTGCAGATGGTGGCACCCTCTTTGCCAATGATGGCACCCACATACTGTGTAGGTACCTGGAGCCGCAGGGGGATATCCACTTGGCTGGGGCCCCCGCTACCACAGGTGAGCCCTGGCGAGGCTGACCCCAGGAGCCAAAGCCTCCTTGGCACCCATTTTCAGGACCCTGTGCTATCTGCTCATCAGGAATGTAGGAGACCTTCAGGGCATGGTTCTCCAACTGGTGGCCATTCGGCTTCATGATGGCTTGCCTGGTCTGCTCCCGGGTGGAACAGGTGACATTCACCACCGCGGTCTCACTCTCCGTGTCCACTTGCTAGAAGTTCTCTACTGTACCATATTGAGCCAGCAAGCTGTCCAGGACTTCCCATCGGAGCTGGGGTGGAATATTTCGGATCTGAATTTTCCCACTCCTTTGCTTTTGGGGGAGGGAGTGCTCAATCTCTAGGCGTTTTCCCTGTAGTTCTACTTTCCCAGAGAAAGTTTCAATGGCCTTCATCGCCCAGTGCTGGTCGGGGCAGTCCACGAAGGCGTAGCCGGATTTGACCAAGAACTGGCCGCTGTAGGAGATCTTGTGCTCCGCAGACACTTTCTCCAAGTCGGCGGAGGTCGCGCTCTCGTTTAGGTTGCCGATGTAAAGCTTGTTCACGGTGGCTGGCTCGCGGCGGCAGGACGCGGTCTCCGGCAAGGCCGGACCGAGCAAGCGCGGACCGCGAGCCTCCCAGGCCGCGAGATGAGGAGATCCGCGGGCGGAACGCAAACTTTCTTTGCACCCAACCCTTAAGTTGTCGCGAGCCCAGGGCGGGGAGGGCGCCCGGGGGCGGGGAAGGGCGCGGGAGAGTGCGGGGAAAGCCGGGGAGAAGTGTCCGCGGCGCGATCGGACACGGAGGACGCGGCGGCTGGTCATTTCCTTTCCTTGGGTCCCAAACCCCTCCGAGCGGACTGGGGTGTCACGTCTCTAGCCATTCTTCTTGAAGATGATTGTATAATGATATAGATTTTATAATGTGACTGTGTGAAACCCTGATTGATGCTCCTTTTATCTATGGTATTAACTTACGAGTTAAAAATATGGATAAAAAATAAATAATAGGGGAAACAAAAGTTATAATTAATTGAGTAGATGGAACTACTAGTGGTCAACGCGAGGGAGGGGTAAGGGGCATGGTATGTATGAGTTTTTTCTTTTTTTCTTTCTTTTTCTGGAGAGATGCAAATGTTCAAAAAAATGATCATGGTGATGAGTACACAACTTTGTGATGATATTGTGAGCCATTGATTGTACACGATGTATGGAATGTTTGTATGCCAAGAATGTTTGCATGTTTGTTTGTTAAGGCTTACAATAAAAATATCAAAAACAAACAGCAACAAAAGCTTATAGGTTTGCTCTTACCTTGTGGACCCCAGCATGCTCTGAGGCTGCGGAATCAGGAAAAAGATTGAGTCTTTCCTGCCACCCTTACAACCCGATTACATGAACCAGGCCAGGGGTCCGCCCCTGCTGACAGCCCCGTCTGCACCCCCTGACTCAGGTACACTGTGCACTTCATGAAAAGCGCCCCTCATTTTGAAGCAATTGTGTGCGTGTGTCGGTCCCCAGGAGCGGGCAAGTGTATGCACCCTTCATTGCTCAAAGAAAACAAGCCCCTGATAATAAGGAAGCAAAAACTGGAACCCAAGAATCTTTTTGCATGGAATATCAGTTGCATCAGAAGATAAAAATATTTCAGTCCAGTGCACACCAGCATTACTGACATTCTCTGGATTCTGAACCGTGTTGACTTTTTTTCTTAATCAACTTAAAAAAAAGTGTAAATTAACTGACTAGAGTATTGGTAAAATGTGATCAGCAAACATGAACTTAAGTTATTGCCCATGGGGTCCTTTTAGACAGACCCCTAAAACTGGTTAGGTCTTTAGACATGCACTGTGTGATATCTTCAGACTACCACAATTTTTTTTTAATGAAAAGAAAACCTGGAGAATAACTACAGGGTGCTTCATGTGTGATTTTTCTTGATTCCTATAGTTTATTAATTCTTACAGTTAAACTCTAGCCAATGGACATCCTTTCTATATTTTCTCGTGTTTTCTAAGTTTCAGTTTCACAAAGGCTGTGTGGCTTTTTCTTGATGTCTGGATGTTCACACCTTTTGAAAAGTAACTTTGAAATCTCCATTAATTTGAAGCGAATGATGTTTGAGTGTGACAATAAACCTGATCAGGTCCCTTCCCTAAAGTCATAATAGTTAAAACTTTGGCTGAATTTTTAATAATATCTTTGCAATATTTCATTAAGTATCTCCCTCTCTGGAAACCTGATTACCCTGAACCACCCTACATTTCCTTCCTGCATATAGAAAGTGCCTGTTCCTCAGGAAGTTGCTGTTTCATTTCTTTGTATGGATTCTATCTAGAATACATAGCACCTCTGCATAGAAACAGTTTCTGAAAATGGGAGTTTCTACGTAGAAAAGTCCCCATTTTTGTATGAATAGGGAGGGAATATATCTTATTTTGTGGAGTATGTATGGAAGGGTGCAAAGATTCTTTTAAAAGTTATATTTACATTTTAGAACAGCAAATGACATTTCTACAGTATTTTTTTGTAAAGCAAACTACTTTGTGCCTTGAATTTGGTGTATGCGTATTAGAGAAACATTGCAGAAGTTAACTTCTACCTCTGTATCCAAATGTATATCATCCACTTGTCAATTCCTATAGACTACTGTGTGATTGCTTCTTCTTTTCTAAAATGTCTTATTCAACGATGACCAATACTTAAACACTAAAGCCATATAAGTCAATATTTAGTAATTACCTGGGAAATTGTATGAGGACTAATTCAATTTAAAGAATTAACTTGCAAAGAAAAGCAAAAAGAGAGAGTGTGCCCTGGGCCACAGGAGGAGGGGGAGTTGCTGAGCTCTCTGCAGGTGCACGCCGGGGGGCGGTGACAGCAGCAGAGAAAGCCAGTGTGGGCGGGTGGGGGATCAAGGTGAGGACAAGGTCGGTGGAAAAGAGATGCGGTTGGCCCCGCCTGACAACTGCTCCAGCAGTTCTCATCTCCCGTGCCTCCATGCACTACACAGTGGCTCTACCGCCCTCCCCGAGGCCAGCTCCACCTCGCTTTCATATTCCTCACAAGAAAGACAGGAGAGTTTAAATGAACCCATTTACGAGTTGTTTTTATTTTGATGGTTATAATTATTAAACATGCTAAAATCACATTCCACTTCTGCCCGGCTCCGCAGCGGGACAGGTAGGAACTATAGGGGTCACTTGATTTTTGTGGCCTCTGGGGATGGCTAGACTTGGGGGGGTTGGAGGTAGGCAGGTTGGAAGCCCCAAGAACCCTTCGTGTTGTCCACTTCTACCGCAGTAACTAACTCGTGTCCCTCTTCTGCAGTTTTCTCTCCTCCCCAAATCCACCCGACTTCCCATTTCCCTCCCTGTGGCCCCTTGGACCTCTTCCCCCTCTACCCTTTCTGGTCCTAGACTAGATGGCGTAGGAAACTTTTTCTTGCCTCTGCCAGCCCCCGTTGCCCTTCCTTGGAACTAATCTACTCAGCATGCACTGCTGTGGTGAGCTGCTCCATGTAGGTCTGCCAGGGGAAAAGGAAGGCTCCAGCCCACTCTGCGGCTTAGCTCATAGGAGGGAAGTTGCAGGTGAGGGGTGCACAAGGAGCTGAAGGGGGAAAGATGTTACCTGCTGTGTGAATGTTTCAATGCATCCTCCAGCTTCCTACTCTATAAAGGCTTTCCCCTCTCGCAGCCTCGGAGTGCTCTTCAAACTCCCAGGGCAGCCCTAGGTACCGACCAAAGGGCCTTATCCCAAGGAATGACTGGCTCACTCTTAGACAAGCGGCTGCCAACTGAAGTCTTTATTTTCCCCCTTGTTCCTTGTGCCTCTACTTCTGTGATGGCTTGAGGGGATGAGACAAAGTAAGAGGTGGGTTGAATGTGCCTCCAGGAGAGGCTAAAGGGACAAAGGGACACGGAAGTCAGGGCTGTGGAGAAGGGGAGAGAAGGGAGCAGGGTAAAGGCAAGGCTGGCCATTCAGGAGCTGGGATCCTTTTTCCTTTTCTGGAATCGCCGAAACTTGCCCTGAATGGCAAGGGCAGCCTTCTCTGTTTCTGGTGCTGTCAGATCAATGTCGATCTCCTCCTCCTCCTCAGCTTTCTTGGCATTGCCAGTTTTTCCTGCAGATAGTGGGGAGACTGATTAATGAGTGAGGCTGACCCGCCCAGCCCCTTCTGCAGTGGTTAAGAGCTACTTTCTGCTGGGCTCAGTGGGGTTCCCTAATTGCCTGATAAGCAATTTTCCGAGAAGTTTGCATCAGGGCACCTAGACTGGGAATTATCTATAAGTACTTAGGGGAGCTATGCTACAAATGTCTCCTATCACACTTATCCCTAAATCCTTCAGCACGGGGTCCTTGAGCATATTGTTTTCCCAGCTTTCTCTCAATTTCTGATCAAGACAGTGGCCGGGGTTATCTGATGAGGTTCAACTTACTATTGTGCCTGCCTCTTCCATTTTCACTCAGATTCTAAAATCAAATTGTAAATATTCATAGGTTTACTTCTTAAGAGAAAGTGGAAAGCAACCTTGGATATAATACCTCTAAAAAGTCCTTTGCGTTTCCACATCCCTATTCCTATCTCATCTGGCTTTAGGAACTTCTAGACTTATAGTCCTACATATGTCATATGTCATGTATTAAACTGTCCTACAAACTGCTTAGCCCAACCCCACTTACCCTTCTCCTCTGGGCCAGGTGCCTGGTTGGTTGCTGGGGGTGTTTTGGTGTTAAGCTGGAAAAAAATTCAGAATATTAAATACTCATGGAAATATCATCCCTTTACACCCACCCTACTTTCGATCCCTCCTATTACCAAGTACATTTCCTCAGTCTTTTGAAGAAGTGAATCTTGAGATCAAAGAGGAGAAAAACCATCAAAATTCATTCAACAACTATGGATCGGTGCAAGGGAAACTGTAGAAAACAAACCAGACAAAAAGCCCTGCCCTCCATAAATGAAATCAGAAAGATAGATGTTAAAGATTGAGATGGTATAAACTAGGAATGCCTAGAGTTTATAATAATATGACTAAATGTACAAATTAAAAAAAATTTTTGCATGAGGAAGAACAAAGGAATGTCATTACGGCAGGGTGCTGAAAATAGATGGTAATTAATATTTTAAAATGTCACCTTGTGTGTGAGACTAAAGCAAAAAATATTTGGTACAAAATTTATATTTTGACTAGCGCATTTCCTAATATAACTTATGTAGATAGTTTGAATGAACACAGAAGTACTTGGAATCTCAGATAGGACATGAGATTTTGTTGGTTTGTCCAGAGTGATGCCCTGATGAATCCCAGAGTGATTCGACCAGTGAGTGGAAAAGTATTTGCAAAGCCCCCTTCGGGGAATGGTGAGAACGGGGAGAAATTCAATTTCCCCAAGTTGAATTCTTGATATTCTCACAAGCAGTGTGGACAACCAAAGCTATAGGCTGAGCCCCCAGTCTTGGGGTTTGTTCATATGAAACTTAACCCCACAAAGGATAGGTCAAGTCTACTTAAAATTTAGGCCTAAGAGTCACCCCCAGGAGAACCTCTTTTGTTGCTCAGATGTGGCCTCTCTCTCCAGCCAACACAGCAAGCAATCTCACCACCCTCCCTCTGTCTACGTGGGACATGACTCCCAGGGGTGTGGACCTTCCTGGCAACATGGGACAGAAATCCTACAATGAGCTGAGACTCAGCATCAAGGGATTGAGAAAAACCCTAGAATGAGTTGAGACTTAGCATCAAGGGATTGAGAAAACCTTCTCGACCAAAAGGGGTAAGAGTGAAATGAGACAAAGTGTCAATGGCTGAGAGATTCCAAACAGAGTCGAGAGGTTGTCCTAGAGGTTATTCTTATGCATTAAGTAGATATCATCTTGTTATTCAAGATGTAATGGAGAGGCTGGAGGGAACTGCCTGAAAATGTAGAGCTGTGTTCCAGTAGCCGTGTTTATTGAGGATGATTGAATAATGATATAGCTGTCACAATGTGACTGTGTGATTGTGAAAACCTTGTCTGATGCTCCTTTTATCTACCTTGTCAAGAGACGAGTAGAACACATGGAATAAAAATAAATAATAGGGGGAACAAATGTTAAAATAAATTTAGTTTGACATGCTAGTGATAAATGAAAGTGAGGGGTAAGGGGTATGGTATGTATAATCTTTTTTTCTGTTATTGTTTTATTTCTTTTTCTGTTGTCTTTTATTTCTTTTTCTGAATTGAAGCAAATGTTTTAAGAAATGATGAATATGCAACTATGTGATGATATTGAGAACTACTGAATATATACGTAGAACGGAATTATATGTTAATGTTTTTGTTCGTTTGTTCTTAATTTTTTTTAATTAATAAATAAATTTTAAAAATATATATGCCAGTGCCAAATACATGCCAAGCATTGTTCTAAGCATTAGGGATACAGCAGTGAGCAAAATAAAGCCCCAGCACTCATTAAACAAATATATCAGTTAGTGACAAGTGCTATGAAGGAAAATTAAAGAGTAATCTGGGAATGACTTTGTGAAGAGTGACATTTAATGCAAAGAAGCTTGAATGACATGTGGATGTCTGGAAGAAGAGCCTTCTGGGCAGAGAGGACATCAAAGGAAAAGACTTCCAGGCAGGCATGTGTCTGAAACATTTAAAGAATAGTAAGAAAATCACCCTGGCCAGAGCTGTGTGAGCAAGAGAGAGAATATAAGAGATAAGAGAGCCAGAGCATGTGTGTCTTTGGGTCAGGGCAAAGAGTTTGGATTTTATTCTGAGTTGATGGAAAGACATTACAAGGTTTTGGGCAGAGGATAACATGGACCAACAAGTTTTTAAAGGCTTGCTCTGACTGATGGGTGGAGAATAGACTATGGAGGGTGGGGTAGAGAAAAGTCAGAGGAAATGAGGAGGAGATTCTTACTGTGGTGCAAACCCAATGATGGTGGCTTGGACTAGGGTGGTAGCAATGGAGGTGACAAGAAGGACTGAGGTTTGGGACCATTTTTATGGTAAAATAAGCTGGACATACAGACGGATTTGTGAGCACAGGGAGCTCTTTCAACTTTGCTCTAAAGGGCAGCAGCAGAGAAATCAGACAGTAGTCGGGGTAGAATGTGGGGTCAAGGGAGGGTGTTTTGGGTAAGATCAGAGATATAGTGCATTTGAATGCTGATGGGAATGATTTAGCAGAAAAGGAAAAATCGATAATGCATTGGGGTCGATATTTACTAGAGTGATGTCTTGAATAGACAAGGAGAAATGGTTCTAATGCTCAAGTAGTGGGTTGGCCCTAAGTAGGAGTATGGACAGTTCACCCACAAAATAAGTATAGTCATAGACTATGGGGACAGATGTGAGCAAAGTGGCAGATATACTGGAAATGTATGAAAGTTCTCTTCTGATTGCTTCTATTTCCTCAGTGAAATAAGAAGCAAGATGGTCAGCTGAGAGTGAAGAGAGGCAAGAAGTGTTAAAATAAAGGTTTGATGAGAAAGGAGAATGAGTGAAATAATCATCCAAAAAGTAAATCATCTAAGAGAGTAAATGACTGGTAAGAAGTCAAAGGATTAAGGGTCCACTTGAAGTTAATTGTCAAGGATTTATAGTGAAAACAGTCAAGAGATTGCCCCTGTCTTCCAAGCCACGTGAGGAGATAAGATAAGGACCCAAATAACATTTATTGAGTATTTATTATGTGCCATACAGTATCTCATTTAATCCTCTGAGATCTCTGAGGACATGTCATTCCTATTTTATAATTGAGGAAACAGGCCTAGAGAGGTTAAGGATCTTGAAGAAGGTCAACATCATCTTGTTAATAAATAGTGGACCTGACTGTGGAACTCAGACAGCCTGACTCACAGCCCAGCATGTTTAGCCATCAGGTATACTGTCTCCACGAGACCAAACATTGTCACCTGCTGGCACAAATACACTAACATGTTAACAGTTATTGAGTCTAGCTGGATATACAGCTGTGCTTTGAACTGTTCTTTCAAATATGGAAAATGTTTCTAATAAAAGTTCAGAGAAAACAAGAAAACAATCAAAGTAAAGCAAAAATTGTTAAAGGAAGAAATACTGATGCAGCGCTGTATTTGACATGGGAAAGTGTCCATGACATATTAAACTCTTTAAAAGTAGGTTACAAATTGATATTAAATTTTTTATAAATTTATATATGTAGGTGGGTGGGTGCTTATCTATGTTATATATACATTTTCATATTAAAAATCTAGAAGAACATACACAAAAATGATTCCTAAAGCCCTATGGGATTCTTAGCTAGTCTGTCTTTGAACAAAATAAAAAGATTCCATGAGAGGAAGTGTTGATCCTGAGGCTTGACAGGTCCATTCATTACTCCTTCTCTCCCCATGATCTTCGCATATTATCTCAGCAACACCATCCATCCTGGTATACCATCATTGCAAGAGGCTTGTCTGCACTGCAAAAGCATGACACGGTTGGGGTGTGTGGTAATAGGTTAACAGTCAGTTGTCCAGACAAGAGGTTCAAGAGGCAAGTTCCATAGCCCCCTGCTCTCTGATTCCAAATCCTACTTTCTCTATTGCCAACAAATCCCTGGCTCTGATCTTTCTTTAACCACTATCCCTCTAACTGACGCTAAGCTGGTTCCCTTAATCCATCAACTCTTTTCTCTCATCCCAACCCCTGCCCTTTTGAGGAAAATCTAGACCAATTCTAAATATCTCTTCTTGGGTGGCTGTTTCTTCTTCCACTTTTCTTCTCATCTCAGCTGTCCTTGAGTATCCTTTAGACAAGAAAGAGTATGTATCTGGACTGAACAGCACAGGCTGCCACTTTTTCCCTCAGCCCTGCCAACTCTTCCCTTCCCCGAGTCTCTCCTGAGATCATTTGTCCTGGAATAGAGCCATGGCTCAGCCGCCATCTGCCCCCCTGGGGGTTTCTGGCTCCTTTTGGCTTAAATTTATTATGAAAGGTCATAATCCAAGAGCCAGGACCTCTGCTGGGGAGACTAGGAAAGGGTGCTATAAAGAGAAGGAAACCCTTACTACTCACACTGCCCCTTGAAATCTCCTAGTACCCTCTGCTGAAAAGTAATATGCTAAGCCTTCTACCTCCTGCCCCTCCTCCCACAACCTTCTCCAACCAGTTCTCAAAATAGCTATTCTGAAAATCTTGATTTCTGGACTTGGTTGTGTATGGTTTGCTGAGTTAGGAGGTGGGGACACTTAGGTTACAAGTTGTCAGCTCCCGCCTTCTATATGGTACTCAGTCTTTCGCTGGTCCCTAGGCGTCCCTGCCCCAACTCTCCTGTTTATGATCCAGAAACTCAGCAATTTTAGATGAATCAAGGTCCTCTGGTGAGTCCATTGGCAAAGCATCAGATTAGCCATACTTCAGGCAAACCAAACAGTCATGGAAGGCCATTCTGGGAGAACCAGAAACCTCATGCTCACACCTCTGGAGGGTCAATGCTAACTCACAAGAGCTGTGGCAGTGGAACATTTCTCAGTCTCTCTGAGCCCCTACAATGGCCTAGTATGGTTTATAAACTCCTCAGGTATTCTTCTACTTCTTTCAATACTTCTAACCAGAAACAGCAACTGTGAAATGGTTTAGCAAGCCCTTCTTCTTCCTTATAGGAACCTGCTAGGGGAACTGGAAGAATCAAGGATTTCAGAATACCACCATACCTTATTTATGAATAATTACATCTATTATAGCTACTATGTACTAGTAACTCTTCTAAGAATTTTATAAACATTAACACATTGAATCCTGATAACATCCCTATAAGATAAGTATTATTATTTCAATTTCACATATAAGAAGGCTAAGGCCAAAAAGGTCAATTAACTTGCCCAAGGTCATATAGCTAAGAAGTAACAAAGCCAGGCACCATGGCTCAGAGGCTGCACTCTTGGACATGGCACTATGCTGTTTCTCAGTCCCCAACCAAAAGCACGGACATGGGTGTGTATATGAGTGTGTATACAGTGGAGGGAGGATGTTTCCAGTGAGAGACAGACTTGACAAATTCTCCCATATGGCAGAGCAATCCCAAGGTAGGAAGGAAAGTCCTAGGGATCATCATTTCCTTCTACTCCCATAGTTAGGCAGCTGTACTAAGTCTCAGTCTTTCAATCTACAGTCCCCAAGACCTTCTTCTTGTACATCCCATAGTGCACATGGGGACAGGGCCTTATCCTCCCAACCAGGAGCTCTCTTACATATTATTTGAGGCCTCAGTACCAAACCATGCCTACAAACTCAGATTCCTGCTCTGAAATTGATCTAAGTGCCCTGACTCCGGCTTTCATCTTGACGTTTGCTCACTGGACCTCCTGACGTTCACCAGGCTGGCCCCTGGTGAGATAGCCACAGCCACCTGTGAAAACCCAGGCCAGTTCCTAGCCAATTACAGTGTGAGCATTCCATGTGCAGGATCATCTAACTGGATTTTATTTTAAATGTCTCCCTTGCTTACATTCAAGTCTAATAGTCCAAGTTTCTAGCAGCCTTGGAGCTTGGTTCTGTTTAGCCTCATTGTCCACAAAAGACTAAACGTTGCACACTTCTCAAAACACACCAAACACTAATTAGCAACTATGAGGCCCATCAACTCTCACCTTTTCCCAGAGGACCCTAGTTCTTTCCTTGCCTACCTTTCTATATCCCTTTCCTCTTTACCTCTGGGCCTGACGCACAACAATGTTCCATTCCATCATCTTGGTGGTAGCTGCCAATTCCTCATGAGTATATTTTTGTTTCCTCTGTAGCTCAAAGTTGTGGACTCTCCTTTCCCATACGGATGGAGGAAAAGAAAGAGAGTCCTGCTGGCCCAAGAGTTTTATTTCTTCAGGCTTTGAGGAACCTGACACGGCAATACTCCCCTTTCCCTAATACTCTTCCCCAAAGTATCCATCCTTTTTTATTTCCTCCCACCTTCCAATAAAGGGAAGCACCATACACTTGCCTTGTCCACCTCCTCCCAGGGCATTTATCAACATCCAAATGATGTCTTGTCCTTCCATCTGAGCTCTACATCTCACTCCTTTCTTCCTCTCAGGAATCTTCACAATCAACTCCCTTTTTCTCTTATACATAAATCCTCTTCCCCTCATTTAAAAAATAAAAATAAAAACCTTCCTCAGTTTGAATTCCCTCTTTATTTACCATTAGAGTAAAAAGAAGGCAGCCTAGAACCAAGCCTTGAGGAAAACTGTTTCAGTTTCCTTGTCGCTAAAGGAAATACCATGAAATGGGTTGGTTTAAACAGTGGGAATTTGTTGGCTCATGGTTTTGAGGCTAAGAGAAATCCAAATCAAGACATCATCAAGGTGATGCTTTCTTTCCAAAGACTTGGGTTCTGGGGCTGGGTGTAGGTAATCCTTGGTCCTTGGCTTCTCTGTCACATGCAATGCATATGCTGGCCTCTCCTGGTCTCTCCCTTCTCTTCCAGGTTTCAGCTGCTTTCAGCTTCTGGGCACTGCCTCTGTGGCTTTTTATTCTCTCCGTGATCCTCCCTATAAGGGCTTCAGTAATAGAATTAAGGCCCATCCTGGGCCACACCTTATCTGAAGTAACGGTATTAAAAGGTCCTATTTATAAGGGTTCACGTCCTCAGGAATGATTAAGTTTAAGAACATGTTTTTCTGGGATACCTTGCTCCAAAGCACCACAAATACCAATATAAAAAGGCTAGAGACAGCTTTTCAATATATAGTGCTGAAATGATTGGATATCTATATCAAAAAAAAAAAAGTCTTGGGTGCACGGGTAGTTCAGTCGTGAATGCTTGCCTTCCATGCAGGAGAGCTGGGTTCGATTCCCGGACCATGCATCACCCCCCCCCCCAAAAAAAAAATCTCAGTCCATACCTTGAACTCTATACAAAACTTAACTCAAAATCAATCACAGAACTCAATGGAAAACCTAAAACTATAAAACTTCTAGAATAAAACATAGGAGAAAATCTTCACATCCTTAGGATAGGCAAATATTTCTTAGCTACAACACAAAAAATGCAATCCATAAGAGGAAAAAAAATGGACTTCATCAAAATTAAGAACTTCTGCTCTCTGAAAGACACTCCTAAGAGAATGAAGAGATAAGCTACAGACTGGAAGAAAATATTCACAAATCACATATCTGATAAAGGGCTTGCATTCAGAATCTATAAATAACTTCCAAATCTCCATAATAAGAAAACAATTTTTTAATTGACAAAATATTTGAACAGACATTTCACCAAAGAAGATCCATGGATGGCAAATAAGCACATAAAAAATGTGCAACATCATTAATCATTAGGAAAATATGAATTAAAATCACAATGAGATACCCCAAACATCCGTTAGAAAGTCTTTTTTAAAAAATGGCAATACCAAGTGCTGGCAAAAGTATCAAACAACTGAAACTCTCAAATATTACTGGCAGGAATGCAAAATGGTATAGCTACTTTGGAAAATAGTTTTGCAGTTTCTTAAGACACACTTAGCATACAACCTGGCAATCCTACTCCTGGGTATTTACTTAAGTGAATGAAATCCTAGGTCCACACACAAACCTGTAAGTAAGTGTTTATAATGGCTTTACTTGTAGTTGCCAAAAAACTGTAAACAACTCCAATGTCTCTGAAATGGGACAAGGATAAACAAATTGTGTTACATCCGTACAACGGAGTACTGCTCAGCAATTAATAGGAAGGAACTACTTATAGACAAAATAACGTGAATGAGCTTCAAATGCATTATGCCAAGTGCAATAAGCCAGACTTACAAGGTTGATTCATTTATATGACATTCTTGCAAACGTAAAACTACAGGGACAGCAAACTGATCAGCATCTGGAGTTAGAGGAGAGTTGACTACAAGGGGCATGGGAGAATTTGTGGGTGATGGAACTGTTTATGCCTTTGATTTGGTGGTGGTTGTGACTCTATTTGTGTCAAAACTCACAGAACTACACATTGCTGAGGGTAATTTTTACTGTCTGTAAATTACACCTTAATTCAAAAAATTTTTTTATTGTGGTAATATATACACAATACAAAATTTCCCATTTTAAACCACTTTCATGTATATAATTCAGTGATAATAACATTTGAAATACTGTGTTGCCATCACCACCAAACATTTTCCACCACCCTAAACAGAAACTTTGTACCCAGTAAGCAACAATTGACCATTTCCCTCTTTCTCCAGCCCCTGTAACCACCTATTTACTTTCTGACTCTATAAATCTGCCCACTCTAGATGTTTCAAAAAAGCGAAGCCAAACAATATTTGTGCTCTTGTGACTGACTTTTGTCATGCAAGATGATATGTTCAAGTCTCATCCACGTTGTAGCATGTATCAGAATTTTATTCCTTTTTAGAGCTGACTAATATTGCGTTGTAAGTATATACCATACTTTGTTTATTCATCTGTTGATAGATATTTGTGGGGTTTCCACTCTTTTAACTATTGTGACTAATGCTGTTATGAACATCAATGCACAAATATCTGTTCAAGAACCCCTTTTCAATTCTTTGGAGTATATATTCAGAAGCGGAAGAGCTGGCTCATGTGGCAGTTCTATATTCTATATTTAACTTTCTGAGGATCTGCCAAACCATTTTCCACAGCAACTGCACCAATTTATATTCTCACCGGCAACGTAGATGGGTTCTAACTTCTCCACATCCCCTCCAACATTTGTAATTTTCCATTTTTTTAATAAAAACCATCCTAGTGGATGTGAAGTAGTGTTGCACTGTGGTTTTGATTTGCATTTCCCTAATGGCTAATGATGTTGAGCATCCTTTCATGTGCTTATTGACAATTTGTATATCTCCTTTGGAGAAACATCTGTTGAAGTCCTTTGTCCACTTTTTGAGTTGTTTGATTTTTCATTGTTGAGTTGTAGGAGTTCTTCATATATTCCAGATATTAACCCCTTATTAGATATATGATTTGCAACTATTTTCTCCAAACCTATAGGTTGTCTTTTCACTTTCTTGATGTTATCCTTTGATGCTCAAAAGTTTTTAATTTTGATGAAGTCCAATTTAACTATTTTTTCTCATACCTTAATTTTTTTTAAGTGGAGATAAAGGTTAAGGAGAGGCCAATGAAGACTGAAGAGGAGAGGCCAGAAAATAGGCTTCTATTTTCTTCATATCTCTATACCTCTCTTTTTTTTCATAGCCAGACTTCTCAAAAGAGCTATCTATAATTTCTATCTCCATTTCATCACCTCGTACACATTCTCCAGCCAACTTCAACCTAGCTTCTACTCCTACTCCCCTGAAACAACACTCCTTTATATGACAAATACTTACCAGGATACTAAATCAGATGCAAAAGTTCCACTCCCATCTAACTTGATCTCCTGAAGCATTTAACTCTATCAGTCATTTCGCGTTTCTTGAAACATATTCTCTCCTTGACTCCTGTGACATCATGATTTTTCTTAAACCTTTCTGGCCACCTCAATATTTAAGTATTGGAGGCTCTCAAGATTTGAGTCTAAGCTCTCTTCTGTTCTCTTTTCCTAGGTGATCTTACATGTAACTATGACTTCAGTATCAACTATAGCAGCACAGTCCAATAGAGAGGGGGTCAGCACACTACAGTCCACAGGCCAAATCTGGTCCATTGCTTAAGTTTGTAAAGAAGGTTTTATTGGAATACACCCACACCCATTTATTTACATATTGTCAATAGCTGCTTTGGCACACAGTAGCAGAGTTGAGTAGTTGCCACAGAGACCATATGGCCCACAGAGCTGAAACATTTTACTATATGGCCTATTATAGGATAAGTATGCAGACCCCTGCAATGATAGAAACATTTTATATCTGTGCTGTCCAATACAAGATCCACAAGCATACATAGCTATTGAGCACTTCAAATGTGACTAAGATAACTGAAGAATAAAATTTATAATTTAGCTTTAATTAATTTATAATTCAGTTACATTGCTACATATGGTTAGTGGCTACCATATTGGACAGCTCAGAATATCGCTGAGGAATGTAAACCTCCAATGTGTGTCTCCATCCCAGACCTCTCCACTGAGCCTTTAAACATCTCCAGTTGGATATTTTGCAGAAACTTGAAACTCCATGTTTCCCAAACTGAACGAATAATCCTGGTCACCTATATTAGTTTCCTGAGGCTGTTGTAATAAATCATCAAAAGCTGGGTACTTTAAAACAACATAAAGTTATTCTTTCACAGTTCTTGAGGCCAGAAGTATGAAATCGAGGTGTCAGCAGGGTGGAATTCCCTCTGGAGGCCACAGAGGAGAATCTGTTGCTTTGTCTCCTCTAGGCTCCTACGGTCCCTGACTTGTGGCTGTGCCAGTCCAGTCTCTACACCCGTGGTCACATTGCTGCTTCTTCTTCAGTATCTCCTCTGGGTGTCTCTCTATCTTATAAGGACAACTGTCCTTGGAATTTAGGGTCCACCCAGACAGTCCAGGATGATCTCCTCACCTCAAAACCCTTCACTTAATTATACCTGCAAGGATCCTTTTCCCAAATAAGGTCACTTTCACAGATTCTGGGATTTGGGCATGGACATGTCTTTTTGGGAGCCACATTCAGCCCACGACACCACCCAACTTGGTCCTCTGCAAGTATTCCCTACCTTATCCAGTTACATAAGCCAGAATCCTAGGAATTGTTTGACACCTTCTTTTCCCTCACACTGCATATCCAACTTAATATTAAGTTTTGTTCACTTGACCTCCTAAATATCTCTTCATCCACTTCTATCTCATTGCTACCACCAATTACATAGCTGTTTCTTACATGGACCGCTTCAATAGCCCATATGGTTACCCATCTTAGGATAAAGAACTAAATTCTTAATGGCCTAAGAGGCCCTACATTGCAGCCCCCAGACAACCTCAGTAGCCTCATGTCCAGAACATTACATGTTCCCTCCCACCTCAGGACCTTGGCACATGGTTTTCTTACCCCTGCCTCCCTTTAATCTAGTTCATTCCTACTCATCTTTCAGAACTCTCCTCAAGGGTTTCTTCTTCCAAGAAGCACTTCTTAACTTCCCAGACTAGATTAGGGCTCTTATTATAAGTTTTCATAGCACCCAGTATTTCTCCTTGGAAGCTCTCATCACTAATATAATGAAAGAATTCATCGTGCAGTTTGATTGTGAATGTCCGTCTCCTCCATTTCTGTGCAAGTTTCTATGAGTGCAGAGGCAGCATCTACCTCATTCTCTACCATATTCCCAGGGCCTGGAATAATGCCTTTACACATAATACACCCTCAATATTTGTTGAATTAATGAAGGGAACTCCTGCTCTGCTTTATTTGTCGCCTCATCTAAATATCTGAAGTTGAGTTTGTTTTCAGAGGGCTGAGGGCCTCCGTTATGCAGCTAGTGGAGAGGTTGTGGAAAAGATCATTGCTTTTCCTCACTTCAATATAGGTCTGCCTGAAAAAGAGCTGAGGGGGGATGGACTTCTCTGGAAGTATAGTTATTATTATACATAGAAGTGCAGTTATTGCATGTCTGCCTCACCTCCACCTCCCCTTCCTCACCCTACCAACCCACCAGATTCCATCTTCTTAAGAACATAGCCCATATTCCCCATGTATTTGTGTATCACCAGCAGGAACGGCAACTGCGTCTTGCACATAGTAGGTCATCAATGGATATTAACATTTCCCTTTTCTTCAAATTCCTGGGAGCAGCAGTGAGGAATATTGGGTGGAGGCCAGGCTTTGGAGTCACAGACACCTGGATTCCTACCCTGGGTCCGCCCTGCCTGTCATCTGTTCCAATCCCAGCTCTGCCATTACTAGCTACGTGTCACAGGGTGAATTACACGGCCTTGCTGACTTCAGACCTCCCATCTAAAGAAGAGAGATAATATCAACCTTGAAGAGTGAAAAGAACTAGAGAAAATGTATGTAAAGTGTCTGGCACATGCTAAAATAGTAAGCGGTTATCATTTTGAAATGATGTAACCCTGAGCTGGATACAAAATTTTGAAATGATGTAACCCTGAGCTGGATACAAAGTAGATCGAGTTGGTGGGGCATTGCCTGGTTAAAGTACAGGAATCCGAGAGTGCGTTGTTGCTAAGTGGAAGTGAAGGAAGAAGAGAATATCTGAGATTGCTGTAAGGGCCCTTGAGGCATATTCTGCTACCCTAGGAGCTCCATAAATGGTCTCCTTATCACCTAAACCAACCCCGGATCCCCATCTTTCCAATAACTGTCCCCCCAAAATGCTGACAGTGGCTCTAAACATGTGTTAAAGGTCAACAATATTCTTTTTGGACAAGAAAGAAATCACATTCTTACAACAACTGCAAGTGCCACGTCCGCAGCCCTGGCGCCTACAGGTTCAGAGTCCACAGGGGGACCCCACCATGTGGCCCAACGCAAATGTTCAGGTTTCATGTCAGGGACCCCTGACTCACCCCAGCTGCTTTTTAAGTCACAGAACTTAGGGAAAAGAAGCTTAGTGCTCAGCAGCAAAGAAGTCATCTCTTCTCCATCAGGTCCTTCTGTGTACCTTCATCACAGAGATGACTGTGTCAGTTCATTCCATGCCTCAGGATAGTTGTTGGTATTATCATGGCAAAGCACTGAAGACAGTCAAAGCGGTGCAACAGAGATGCTGCTTTTTTGCTTTCACTATTGGGGAATAGGTGCCCATTAACTCTAGACTTAACTCACCCTGCCCCCTTCTTGGCTGTGTTTCTTCCTTTCTTTGTTTCTTTCGTCTTTAATGGTGTTGCCACAGCAACCATTGTTACCAGAAGAAGCAAGATAATGTCAACCCTCTGCTCCGAGCAGCAAGTAGGAACTAACCTTGGGAAGGGCAAACCACCCAGATACCCCCATCATCCTCATCCCACTGAGCTCTTTAAGGAGGAGGTCAGCAGGCAGGAAAAAAGAAGCACCTCACCTGCACCTGGCCCGCACATACCCTGTATTTGCATGACACAGCCCAGATGCTGTGCAAATGAAAACACATTATAGTACTGCTGAATTATTTTAAACGAATAGGCACAAATACTCAGAATCCTGTTCCACCATTCAGGGTAGAGAAAACCTAAAAAGGGCCCGAATCCTAAAAAAATCCTGAATCTCTGAAAAGGCTCCTTTCTTGCCTTTTTATTGATACAACTCCCAGGCTTCATAAGCTGCCTGGCTCTAGAGGTGCAGGAAGTGAAAACAAGAGTTTATGACTCTGCTTCCAAGTGGCAACAAAGAGGCTTTGGTTCCCCAGGGACCCTTCTATTCCTGCTAACACATTCTCCTCCAATGTTAAATGAAGGTCACTGCTAAAGGACCTCAGTGGGAGAGGCCTCAGGAGTCCCCTGGTGCCCTGAAAGACCCTAGCCTGCTGTTTTTGGAGCACTGCTGGAACTGTTTCAACGCTTTCAGTGCAGCAACCAGCTGCAGTCCTCAAAAAGCTTCAGAAAGACTTGCTCAAGGTCACCCTCAAGATCATAACCGAACAAGAATCAGGAATCCTTACCCTAGAATCTACATGCACACGTTCTTCTCCTCATATATGGGATTTAACCCAGACACCCTATTTCTCAGATGCCTCCTAAGACAGGAATAGAACCTAAACAGTCCTAGCTCCCAAACCCAACCCCCACCCCCCGGAGCCTGGCTCTCTCTGCACAACCACCCCATCCTTGTTTCCTGGAATAGAAGTACCCCCCACTAGAGTCAGTGGCAGAATTCCTTGGCCATGCCAGCTCATGGTATGCAGTGAGTCAACAGCCCAGGCCCATTCCCCCCAGCATGGGTTGCCACGGTTTAATGAGTGGCTATTTGCGGTGCTCTGTATGCAGCTTGGAGATGTGCCTGCACCCCATACTGGGGGGTAAGGGGTGGGGGAGAAAGAGTAGTGCCAAAGCATCATTTATTACTATAATCTTCAATGTGCTTCCCACCCGTGGTTTTAATGTCCCAAAATAAATGTATTAAACCCCCCACAGCCTACAAAGCAAACACTCAGCTGGAGGGCTTTGTGTGGGAGGGAGGCAGCACCAAGGGCAACAGGATGGTAAATGGCACCTCTTTTCCTTGGGCGGGGGGTTGGGAAACCTGGTAGGCATGTCCTCCATTGTCAGCCTAGACCCAAGCAGAAATTAGGCTTGAGCGAGGAGAATGTGACAAAGTCTAGGTTTCCAGACCCTTGTTTATAGGCATTGCATCTGCTGGGATGCAGATCTAGAAAAAGTGGTTTGGGATCTGCTGCTGACTTAGCTTACTCTTGCAGCTAAAAGAGTTCTGGGACAAGTCAAGCCATTTTAAGCAGCACGTTAGGAGTATGGATTTAGGAAACCATGTAACTAAGACTCTGGAATCCCAATATACTTTCACCACTTACCTCGCCAGTGTAATACATTCCTCTGTTCCTCTCCTCTTATATTTCTGCTCCCAAAGTCTTTGTACTCTTCACTTGAAGCCAAAAGACTAAATGAAAGTGTCCTAAATACCCAGGGGCCTAGTTGGCCATCAGCTTTTACTTAAATACTCACTTTCCTAGACTGGGTCCTCCAAGACAAATAAATACTTTAGAGTTAAAAGAATTGCTGTCATAACTGCATGCTAGATTTCAGAAAGAAAGCATCTCCTTCTGCTCCTGATGGTTGGCAATTATGGGACTTGATGATGGACATCAGGAGCCAAGAACCCAGGAAAAGAGGGCTCTGGGCTTCCCCTTTCCCACATTCCTATCAGCATACCTACTATGCTTCACCACTTTCACTGTACCCATTTTTAAGGTGACTAGACATCTACATTGTGAAAGATACTACCTGCCTTGCCTAGTTAGTCTGCTAAGTTGTACCCAATCAATAACTATCATCCCATGTTGGTCTCTCCTTTTCATCCTCTTGCTCAGTAAAACTTATGTTTATGCATTTATTAATTCACAGATTACATTCCTTATAGAAAGAAGCCGTAGGGCGGCTGCCGTGGCTCAGCAGGCAGAGCTCCGACCTGCCGTGCTGGAGGTCTGGAGTTCCATCCCTGGTGCCTCCTGCCCATATGCAAATTAAAAAAAAGAAAGAAAGAAAGAAAGAAGCCGTAATCACACATTCCTTAAAAGTTACGGGTAAGTCAAATCATCCTCTATTCACTGGGGTAACATGTAAAAGGAGGCCTATGGAAAATTCTTTAGATATGAGAAGTTAGCAGTACTGTGCTCTAGTCTTAGTTCCACCAATATGTAAACTTGGACAAGTTCTCTGTCTCCATTTCATTACTTATAAAATGAGAAGACTGGACCCAACGATCTTTAGGGTACTCTAACAAGTCTAATATCATTAAAACGTTTTGATATTTTATTTGAGGTTTTCTTGGTGCAAACTATGCTTTCATCTTGAAGAATTTTGGCAAAACAGTCCGGGTCAAGATGGCGGCTTAACAACATGCGCGTTTTAGTTCGTCCTCCAGAACAACTACTAAATAACCAGAAACAGTACAGAACAGCTCCTGGGGCCACGTCAGTGATGAGACACACAGCATACCCCAGTCTGGACCAGCTGGACCGGCTGCGAGCACCCCCCCAGAACCGTGAGTTCCCAAAGCTGCGGCAGCCAGCGCCCCTCCCCTACAGGCCGCTTCCCAGAGGGGAAAGGAAAGGACTTTACCAGCAGCAGGGACTGGGCACAATCAAACGCCAATTGTGGAACTAATTAACAAATTCTGACTACTAAAAATAGGCCCCCAGCTTAGGTGAACCTGATCAAAGCAGAGGTTGCTCATTTTTGCCCCGGCGCCGAGCGGGCAGGACTGACAGAAAAAGGGGGGAAAAAAAAGAAGGAAACAGAGGTTTTTGTGGCTGTGTATCTACAAAGGCTTTACTGCCTCTGGATAAAGCGGCAGGACTTTTCAAGATGCAACTGCCCCAGGCATAGGCAGAAGTGAGCTCTTTTGGGGGCTTGTTTGGAGCCTGTGCCTTCCCCAGGGGAGGGGTGAAGCCCAACTCAGGTGGAATCCCTCCCTCAAGGAATTCAGACCCCAGGGCTTGGTAATTTGAAGCCATTAAAACCAGCCTACAACCTCTCCTCTGTCTCCACCATGCCCCCAGCAGGGAGAGTCTGCCAGAGTCAAAGGTACTGCATCGTCTTATGCTGGTGGGACCTGCAGTCAGACAAGCGCCACACACAGGGCAGGATAAGAAAAACAGAGTCCAGAGACATCACAGGAAAGTCCTTCAACCTGCTGGGTCTCACCCTCAGGGAAAACTGACGCAGGTGACTCTTTCCTCCTGATAGGAGGCCAGTTTGGTCTGGGAAAATCTGGCTGGGGTCTATAATATCTAAGTAGACCCTCCTGTTGGAAATCAACAATAGGCAGAGTGCCAGAAAATTCACAAATACATGGAGGCTCAACAACACACTCTTAAACAACCAGTGGGTCAAGGAAGAAATTACAAGAGAAATCAGTAAATATCTCACAGTGAATGAAAGTGAAAACACAACATATCAAAACTTATGGGATGCAGCAAAGGCAATGCTAAGAGCGAAATTTATTGCCCTAAACGCCTATATCAAAAAAGAAGAAAGGGCAAAAATTCGAGAATTAACCGTCCACTTGGAAGATCTGGAGAAAGAACAGCAAACTAACCCCAAAGCAGGCAAAAGGAAAGAAATAACAAAGATTAGAGCAGAAATAAATGAAATTGAGAACATGAAAACAATAGAGAAAATCAATAAACCAGAAGTTGGTTCTATGAGAAAATCAATAAGATTGATGGGCCCTTAGCAAGATTGACA
>PVIY010024499.1:0-37946 GCA_004026745.1 Myrmecophaga tridactyla
ACTTGAGAGAGAAACCCTGAACTTCATCGGCCTTCTTGAACCAAGGTATCTTTCCCTTGATGCCTTTGATTGGACATTTCTATAGACTTGTTGTAATTGGGACATTTTCTCAGCCTTAGAACTGTAAACTAGCAACTCATTAAATTCCCCCTGTTAAAAGCCATTCCGTTTCTGGTATATTGCATTCCAGCAGCTAGCAGACTAGAACACTCCCAGTCAGCAATATTGAATGAGGTTTAAAGGACATGGCTTCACTGGACTCTAACACAGATTCAAATTGGCATACCTAGAAATAAGCTCTTTCCTCTTTAAAACCATGGTGTCTCAGGAATTGGTCATTTGAGCTCAGTGGGCAAAAAAAATCTACCACCTTTGTCCTGCAACAATATGGCCATGCATGTGGTGATGTTTTCTTTTTCCTTTCAGATCCTCCGAGTTCTGGTTTTTTTTTTTGGCTTTTCCAATGACATCTCTTCTCATGCTGAATTTCCCTTGCTTATAAGGGCTTCAGCCACTTTAGATTAAGCATGTCCTCATTCAGTTTGGGCGAAACTTAACATCTTCAAATATTCTATTTACACATGGGTTCACACCCCCAGGACAAGCACAGGTTGGAACATGAAAATGCTTTTGTGAGGGGCATGATCTAGTCCCTGACAACCATTTTTATTTGGCAGGTCATAGCTTTCCCAGAAATTTCCATAGGAGATTTATGCTTAATATTTTTTATAAGACTGTTCATTAGCCATCCTCACTTACAAAGAACACTAGATATTGTGAATATGATTCATTGTCTCAAATGCTAATCCAGGCCATGGAAATGTAACAAATGTCCTTCTTGCACTAATTGTCTATGATATTCTTCCCTTTTCTCTCTGTTTAAACTCCACCTTCTTTAAAATACCAATCATCAATCTTTATTCCACCCCTGCCTCTTTTTTGTGCAATTATTTCATGCACTTGTCATTCTGTCTCCCTCATTAACTGAATATGAAAGCATCTATTTTATTGTCTTTCTTTTCACTACTACTTCTAGCATCATTGTAGGTGACTTCAATAGCTACTTAGATGACTCTTCCAACACTCTGGCCTCTCAGTTTCTTTTCAGACCAATTTACATTCTTGTGTGTACCATCCTCTAGTTCTGCTTTGTCTCTCAATTCTGAGCATTGCTGCCTGACCTGCTGTCTATGTACTCGTCACCGTGTGTAATTAGAGCTGTATTTATATTTTGAATTTTTAATTAGTTGTTTCAGAAAATAAAAGTAGTCTTATTCAAAGGGAAGCAGTTATACTAACAAAGTTCTTATTCAACACTGCTGGACATAGCCTTACTGTAATATCTCAGGGTTTTTACTTACTAACAAACACTGCTGGACATAGCCTTACTGTAATATCTCAGGGTTTTTACTTACTAACAAACACTGCTGGACATAGCCTTACTGTAATATCTCAGGGCTTTTTCTGATCCTCATGATGATGCTGACAACTATAGGTCTTGTTTACGTGACTTAGGTTGGGATATGAACTGTGCACAAGTAAAATATGACTGAAACACCAGTTAGAAAGTGTGGAAAACAGCATAAGTTTAGTCAACTCACAGAAGATAGCTCAAACCTTGGTATGCAGGGGATCTCTGGCGTATAAATCACACCCCAAAATTTGCTCCCAGCTGAGGCAAGAGGGTTAGGCTTTCATATTCCCACCTGGCTGGTAAGGGAGAGGAGGGAAACATAGACTTTTCTCTGTGGTGTGAGCACAGTGGGTTCTATAGTCCAAGCTTACCCTCTTGAAAAGAACTGATTCCGTTCCACTGAGAGCAAAAAACAACACCGTCGTTGGATAGGGCCATACAGAAATTGTAAAAGATGTCAGAGGGGACCCAGATGGAGAACCTAGAGAATCTACTATAGACTTTCTCCCATGTGCCAAAGATACTGGTTCCTCTAATCCTCATAATGTTCTTTTAATAAACAGGTTGCTTCCTCCTTTCCAAATTTACAAATACGTTCATTTTTAAATGAATTAAAATGAAGCTCCTCCTGAACACAAAATCGATAGTCTTCTTACCTACTTTAATTCACCAACCCAATTCTGTGTTCATACCTGTACTTTGTTTGTATATATCCACCCATTCTTCTGTTCAGATCAGAATCTTCTAATTCATTCACATTTGAACTCTCAGGGTCTAGAACTGTGCCTGGCATATAGTAGATATTAAAACTTTTATTTTTAAATGAATAAGTGGCAGGGATTAGAAAAGTTGTAGTTCACATTTCATTTAGCACTTTCTTTAGAAGTGAGCAAAAATTTAATATAGGAAATAGAAGCAGACAGAGAAAATGAAGGATTTGATTACAAAGAACCATAGTGTAATGGTTGAACTGGATTATAGAGGAAATGTCCTTAAGAATAAAATTAGAGAGGGAGGAAGATGGCAGGACCACTCTTTGTAACTGCCCTAAGGTATTTGATTATCTCTGTTCTTTGTGGTACATGCATATATGATATATTTAATTATATAATTTATTCTCTTCATATAATCATAAGGCTAAAAATTATTATCTTAAAACACAAAAAGTTAAAATAAAAGCTTTACAATGATAGGGTGGAGATACAGGAGAGCTGTAAAAATTTTAAATTAAAAATATAAATTAGCTTTGTAACTTGAAAGAACAATGTATGCAAGTTATGCCAAAATAGGATGGGAAGAAGATTTTTAATGGCATGTTACCTTCTAATGTACTATTCCAAATTAATCTTTTCTTCTCATTCAATAAAATTTCAATACAATTATGCATTCTCATGATTACATTTCTCTTTATGGTGATAATACTGCTGTGACTTGGAAAACATGGAGCTTTACTCCCAAGTATTAAATTATTTATTCAGAATATCTACCAAAATAATAGAGTATAGGAGACCTTTCTCTGGCATTCTATAATTGTAGACTACATGAAATCAAGGACTTTCTCCAAATTTTCCTTTTATGTTTGACAAATGAGAAGCTAAGTCACCACTTATCATAAATACTAAATAAGTAGATATGATTGATTGAAAATTAACTATGAAAAGTTACCTAAGCCACCCCCTATCTACTTAGGGCAGAATAACAAGGAAAGCATAAAGAAGCAACATGAAGCTCTTGCATTTTTAAAGAATTTCTGAGAACATTTCATGATGCATGCCAGTCTGATATGTGATAGTTCTCACTAATAGGGAATAATATCTCCTGAAATTCCTCATGCAGCATGGGGAGATGGCTTAATGCTTCAAAACACTGTATTCATATAAAACTTAACTATAACTTGTCTTCTTAACTTTTGCTGCTTAGAATAGTTACTTTTTCAAAATTATGAAGCGATTTCAAATGGCTGTCAATTTTTAAAATAAGTAAATCTCTTAGAATAGAACCAAGATCACTTAGTGCTAAACAAATATTTGCTGTTATTGTTCGGTGATACTACTCTTATTAAAGACTATTTCAATAGAAATCCCAAGGTAAATATTTTCTAGTTTTACAGTATAATATCATCAAGATTTCAATGTTATAATATCAGATGTTGTGGTTACAAATTGTTTCATCCATCCAATTCTAGGAGAATAGAAATACCTCATAGCAATAGAACAAAACAAAATCCATAATCACACTAGCAGTGGTCAGGGCACTCATGTCCCTTGATTTCTTCACAATTGTTTTTTACCCATCTCTCCCAGAGCCCCATTTTCATTGAAAGTGAAATGACTCAAATTGAGGTTATATAATTGGTATATATTCATTTGCAAGTATAGGCTAAACATTCTTAAGGGATAAACAGTCTTTTAGAAAAGAACACAGGATATAGCTGAGTCTTGTCATGACAATTGTTGACCTCGAATATTCTTAGCTTTGCTTGCTGAGTTTTGAGGGGTCTATTACTAACTGGTCTACAGCTATGAATCCTCATGGGTTAACATGCACATCTTACCTCCAGAAGGAAATTACTATGCACTTCTATGAGTAAAATCTCTGTAATTATTTGCACTCTTGCCCAGGACTCTGGGAAAGTAATGGAGGTTTGTTGAAAGATATGCATCCCACTGGAAAAATGAGTGAAGTAATGGATGGAAACTTGGTCCTTTAACAAATGTTGGGAATGATGTCTACAATCTCTACTGCACTAAAATATGGACAAACAGGACTGCAAACTCGGGAAGAAAATTGAGCTTATGATTAATGTTGAGCCCAATCTTCCTGGTAAATGCCTGGTAAATAGCATTTGAGAGTTTAGCTCACTGTCTTATTTCTTCATCCCTCTACAGAATGGGATATATATATATATATATATATATATATATATATATATATATATATATATATATATAAAATGAATGAGGTCATATGTTGAATTGACCTTTCTACCAAGCCATTTCTGTACCCAGATTGTGGATTCTACACTAAAACCTAATATATATAATTTATACACACGCACACATACATTTACATGTACCAGACAGGTTAGTAAAATTATGCATAATCGTCTAGATAGACAAGTGGGCATTTAAGAAAATATTATAAGATACTTGAAAAGCAGATATATGGTTATATGGTTATTTCAAGGGGCTTAAAGTGTCATAAAATCCCCCTAGGAAGAAATTATTTCCAGTAAGGACATGAAAAAAAAATAGTCGAGAGTTGCTGTAGACAGTGATTCATTCAACAACTCTGGTAATATCTCACAATCAGTAAATTATTCATGTGTTTTACTAAATAATGAAAGAAAGTTGGAGTATCAACTTGGAAAACATAGTATGGGGAAATAATTTATTAAGATTCTGTAAGGATAAAACTATCCAATTTCATAATTTAAACAAATGTATTGGCGAAATCTAATAGCCCATCCATTAATTAGAGTCCTGAGCTGCCAAATGGAATACCACAAAAACAATTAAGAAAAATAGATGTATAAATCTTTCTATACATATGTATCTGTGACTACTAAATTAAGTATACTGTGGGTCTGCCCTCAAAGATTCAAAAGACATTTCAATTTTGAGATGTGTTGTTTTGGTCGATGCAAAACTTATATGAGGAGCTGCAGTTTGCAGCTACGGCCAAATATGAAAACTGACAACTCTCTTCTCCAACAAGTAATTATAAAGCTGGGAGAAATGGATAACAACAACCATTTCAGTGTCTTTCTATTTGACCAGAGGCATCAAACAATTAAAAAATAGTTTTGCTTGAAAAAATTGTTGAACTGTAGGTAATAAGTGTACATTTGTGGCAGTTGGTCTGGGACTGCTCACATGCTCTCCCACCTTTGTTGGCAAGGAGTCTCTGCTAGTTCAGCAAGCCATCTCTGCTGTGGCTAGAGGGAGATGAACTTCTTTGCAGTACTGGGCAATGCCCAGGCTCAGCAGTGCCTGTTAGTGGAAGAGACACCTCAGAAATAGTCAACAGGATAGAGAGCAAAAGCTCATTCTATTGGACTGAAATTCCATCATGGTTGATGTTTTAGTTTGCTAGCTGCTGGAATGCAATACACCAGAAATGGAACAGCGTTTAAAAAGGGGAATTCAGTAAGTTGCTAGTTTACAATTGTAAGGCCAAGAAAATGTCCCAATTGCAGAACAAGTCTATAGAAATGTCTAATCAAAGGCATCCAGGGAAAGATACCTTGGTTCAAGAAGACTGATGAATTTCAGGGTTTCTCTCTCAAGTAGAAGGGCACATGGTGAACACAGTCAGAGTTTCTCTCTCAGCCGGAAGGGCACATGGCAAGCATGGCGTCATCTGCTAGCTTTCTCTCCTAGCTTCCTGTTTCATGAAGCTCCCTGGGAGGCATTTTCCTTCTTCATCTCCAAAGGTCGCTGGCTTGTGGGCTCTCTGCTTCTCATGGCTATGTCGTTCTCTGCTCTCTCTGAATCTCTCTCCAAAATGTTTCCTCTTTTATAGGATTGCAAAATGGGATTACAATTAAAACATGGCTTTTCTAGGGTACATACATTTTTTCAAACCAGCGCAGTTGGAGAAAACATCTCTTTAGCAGAAGCTCTGAACTTTTTTAATGGAGAAGAGAGAGGACCCAACCTTTTCACCATTCCTGGTCTACCCTGTGGTTAATTGAATGTGCATAGGAGACTCTGAAGTGTCCATCAGAAGCTAAAACACAGCAGTGCCTGAAAATGCCTTGAACATTGAATGTGCTCTCCTACTCACAGGCCTGTTGATGGGACACAAGCATCATCTAAAAGCATTGAAACACAACTTCAGTGTAGTCATTAGCTGATCACTAAGCTATGCAAAAACAGGGACAGACCAGTGGAATCCAAGCTTAAATATAAAAGCAAGTATTATTTCTTAAAAAATGTGAGCAGAGACACAATAATCAGGAGGCTTTCCTGGAGGTTATTCTTCCACATTATATAAATATCCCTCTTTAGTTTATGGTGGTGCATTGGAGTGGCCAGAGGGAAGTACCAAAACTGTTGAGCTGTGTTCCAGTAGCCTTGATTCTTAAAGATGATTGTGTAACGATACAGCTTTTGGAATGTGACCATTTGATTGTGAAAACCTTGTGTCTAGTGCTCCTATTATCTAGATTATAGACAGATGAGTTAAAAATAGACACATAAGGTTAATAAATAAATGAATAATAGGGTGAGATAAACGGTAAAAATTGGGTAGTTTGAAATACTGTATGTCAGTGAGAGGGAGGGGTAAAGGGTATGGGATGTATGAGTCTTTTTTTTTCTTTTTATGGAGTGACACAAATGTTCAAAAATGATCATGGTGAAGAATACACAACCATATGATGATATTGTAAACCACTGATTGTATAATGCAGTCGGACTGTAAGAATGTGGATATTTTTTCAAAAAATATTTTAATATTAACTATTACTCAACTTTGCCTAAATTATTCCAAATTTTAAGTGAGGAATAGTTGAATGAATGCTAATAGTGAAGTTATTAAAATTATTATTTTGAAAATTAATAGGCTACTAAAGTTTAATAAAAATGTAACAAATGTAAAAAGGTGATGTAGACCTTCAGTATCCCCACCATATCTCCGATAAAGAGTATGAAGCAGAAAGGATGGTCATGCCTCTGGAGGGGAACATTGATGCCACAGGCCTGTCTTATCTTAGGAAGTATACAAGCACAACGCATTATGAATTCTTAGCCCTCTCACAGCTGATCTATGCAGAGAGTGTGAGTCTGGACAGATTTGAAATTACATTCAATGGTGAAAGAACAAAGGTGGCCATTCTAGAGGGAAGATCAAGAACCTTCTCCAGAAGTAGCAGAACTCTGTTTTATGATTACTGAGAACATTTTTATAGTATGGCAAATTTAATATGGTAACACAATTTTCTCTATAATGCCCCTAGAAGCAGTTTGCTCTACCTTATATATGCCTCCCAACAGTTCTGAGGTTGATGCCTACTGACTAGATAATTGAAGTCTTAACAGATGTCAGAATTCATTATGGCATTATTCTTCTCATCCAAGTTTTTTCTAAAGGTACTCAGTAAATTAGTAAATTTAAAAAATTGTAACAACTTTATTCAGCAGAGAAGAATATCCTTACTATAAAACAGTTTAAACAAATAATATTCAGACCATCACATTCCATATTTTCTCCCTTTACAACCAGTTGGCTGGGGCAAAGAAGACACACTAGTGCCGGAACACATCATTATTTCATGCAGACATAGCTTACTCATTATCAGGAATGCCTCCACTGTGGATCTCATGCTATAGGATACAGTATTCTTCATTAATATTCTCCCAGTTTATTTCTGTACATAAATGAAACATGGTTATTACAGGAAATATGTCATTTGACACAACCAGAGAGTTTGAATAAAAATTAAACTCAATAAACAACATGTAAGGATAAAAAGTAGTAGAATATATATGTGAGTTTCTGAGTATGTGTTTATAATTTCACCTGGAAACACGTACTTGTAGTTTTATTTCCCATTCTCACTTTAATATTTCTTGACATGGTGCTGAGGTATGGCTTATCAATGACCTTTAGTTAAGCTTAATGGAAATAATTGTAACACAAAAATGACAACAAAAAAACAGAAGCCTATGTACGTTTTACAAGAGTTGTAGAGATTGGGTCTTGTGAAAGAATCATATGAGCAAAAATTATTTCTAATTATGAAAAATGAACCCTGATTTTTGATAGTCTGGCTCAGGTTCATTTTGTGCAATTGGATTTTGGGACTTGGCTTTTTGAATTTTGTAATTCAAAATTGTAATAATATATAAAACAATAAGGTGTCAAAAGATAGAGAATTACCAATTTCTGCCATAACAATTTATTGAATGACCCAGGTAGCAGGCCCTTCCTTGCCTCTGTCAAGAAAGGAGAGAGAGAATGATGGGTGGTTAGAAAGTCCAGGATAGGTTCCCCAGTTCACCTTGACTTCAGGTAGGGTAAGATCAAAACCACAATAATGGAAAGAAGAAAGCCCCTTTCCATAGTTTTCAGCCCAGCAGTAGCAGCATTTGCCCTGTAGGTTTAGCAGATGGACCCTGGACAAAGACTAGGGGTTGATGCCTGCAATATTGTTGGTGCATCCTAGTGTAGAGGGCATTGCTTAGTGCCATGCAATACTAATTTACTACTATGAAAAAAGGAAACTGCACCACTCTTTTCAAGAGCTCAAAAGGTCCATGGGGGGATAATGAGAAAAATATATTTTATTTTTTCTGTTTTGCCCTTAGGTTTGGCCAACAGAACACCATGATAAATTAAAAAAAAATGTAAATAGTACTTTCAGGTTAATGGTGTAGAGCTGATGGCCCAAAAGCTGATTGATCTGGACAGAGTAAAAGGACTAAAAATTGTGCATATGCTCATTTGGGAGCAGACCTCTGGATAGAAGGTTCTTCTCATTTCCTTTCCACCACTCTGAGTCCAGCTCTGCATTAGACAAGTATACAATTAAAGGATCTGAAACAAGACAGTCATCACAGGGGAACAGCACTTAAAGAGAACCAAACTCAGAGGAAAGGAGAAAGAAGTGAAGAGGTCCATCCACAGCATGGTTTCTTCACTGATTGGGAGAGGGTTCACCACTGCTTAATGGCAAAACTTAAACCAATATAAGAGGCAAAGTATCCTCTCTTGAAAGTCAACTTCCTTTATGAACACTGTAATGAATTAGAAGATTCTATTTGACTCCAAAATACAGACTTTACAAACACATCTTTTAGAATCCCATTTATTTGTTTGACGGTTCAATTCTAAGATCATTTGGGACATACTGTATATTTCCACTGTCTTTTATGATAGATAAAGTTTTGGAGTTATAAAATGACTCAAATCATGTGTTTCACTGACCTAATAATCAGTGTTCGGGGATATTTTTAAACATATTCACAGCCATGCTTTTTTCCATTTGTCTGTTTTTTCGTATAATGTCATTGCTTAAATGAAACTGTTTACTCCTCTGACCATGCGTTCTCACTCACTTAAATAAATTGCGGGTATTTTCCTGTAAACACATGACCTTTCTTTACGATCGGCATATTAAACTCTGCCTTTTACAGTCATAGTTAAAGGCATAGCCTTTGCAATCAATATGTCTGTATTTAAATGCTAAATTCAAATACCTGACTGAATTTTGGAAACTTACTTAAGATATCTATATCTCTGTTATATCATCTGTAAAATGAAAACAATAAAATAAATAGCTATTGTAACATTTGTAAAATGAAAATAATGAAATAAATAGCTACCTCATGACGTTGTTTTGAGGATTAAGTAGGATAACATATTTAAATGCTTGACACAAAGAGATTAAGTACTTGCCTATGGTTATACAGCTAATAAATGATACAGTCAGGATGTGAACTCTGTCTTTCTACAAAATGTGCTGTCTCAATAAATGTATCAATTAATAGGAAGTTGAATCCCACCTATTCGGTTCCATAAAGCAGATGTTGCTAAAACACCTGTGCCACGATTTCAAGGAAAATATAATTTTTCCACTGATGACATGTATGAGAATATCTGGAAATTATTCCTGCTACCTGTGGGGCCCAAAAAAGAAGTTCTGGGGGAGCATGATACACCATAGCTTACGGAACCATGATTCAGCACTTGTTACGTAACCAGTTGTGTAGCACGCATGTATCCAATTATATATCCCATGAATGATGTCGCTTGTGGGCAATATGCCACTTTTGAGACTAGTGCTCTGTAAGCATCAGAGCAGAGGGAACCAATCAATGATGACCATTCTATCAGTGGCACCCCATGCCTTCTTTCAATTTGCTACTGGACCAGAGTGACTGCTCCATGAGCTGGGAACTGACACTATACCAAAAATGACAAAACCCATGTTTTATATAGTGAGACCAACTTTATCAACTCTCTAATAAAATTCAATTACTTAGATATGATATACCCATAAAATCAAGTTTAAAAAGATATCAGGGGCATATCACCATGACAATGCATTTAAGATGAATGCCTTTAAAAATTTTAATAAATTGTTTTTTAATTTGTTTAAGGGGAATTATTATCTTCACAATAACTGATTTTAGAGTTCTATGAATTTTCATCATTATATGAGCAGAATGAAGAATATTTACAAAGACAAAAGCTACAGCAGAAGAGAAACAAAGATCAATATGGGGGAATAATGAACAGAAATGGGGATGCAGCACAATGTTTTATTTGGGAATATTTGCATTAAAATAAAGAAACAATATTCTTACCTTGAGCATTGATTTTAAAAACATATTGTTGTCAGAGAAATTAAATTATAAAATGAGGTAGAACTATAAGACTGATCTTTTTTTATGTTTGATATGAATACACACTCAATTTGTTTGCCTTGATTAGTCTTAATTATATAGAGCCTCCATTTATTTCTAAAGAACTTGAGAGCATGGGAGATGACAAATTACCTATTACAATAGAATTCAAAATTCCATGACTAGAGATATACTATAGGAAAGAACTGAAACTTAGAGAAGAATGAATTATATGATTATTTTATTAATATGGGCAAGGTTAGATCTGAGTGACATATAATTCCAAATTCTCATTGCTAAACAATAACCATTCAGTTTCTGCTCTGATACTTTCTAACCTACATGGTTGACTCCAACATGTAGCTAAATCCCATGAAAATAAGCTCTCCAAACTTTCAGAACAGAAGGGAGAAAGAAGGGAAAATATCCCATGGGTAATTTTATGGTTTGAATTTGGATGGTGTATATATTATATCCATGAACATTCTATTCTCTGAAAGCAATGGAGGTTGGAACATGTAACAACTTTTGTATCTGTAAAGGAAAGGAAAAGAATATTCATGAACAAAAGCAATTTCAGTCACTACTACCTCAGAAAAATGTTGTGTTTCCAAAAAGTAATAAAAAATAATTAAAAATCTAACTATATATATACATATTTCACTGGAGATTTAGAAGATAAGTAATTGGTCTGTGCCACATCAACTTTTTGCGATAAATGTTAATGTCAGAAGAATTTTAATACAATTATGCCAATTCTGAGATCTTCCTTTATACCCAGATAAACAACAAGTCCACACTACTATATTCCACTAAAGACAGCTCTAAGCTTCCTAAAACCAAAACAAAATAGGAAAATATAGGGTATATACATCTCAATAATTGATAAAATAGTTGATAGAATTACTGGTAAAATAATAAGTGATAATAATTGATGAAAATGAAACACTATGAAACTTCAGGAGAAAAATCCTGTCGATAATTTGCAAGAGAATTTTGCTTATGGCTCTATTTATAAAAAATATTTCAAAAGCACACCACTGTGTCATTGAAATATTTCTCAACATTAGACTTGTATGAGAAAAATGTATGACATACCTTAGACATTGTCTTTAACATTATATCTCCAAAATATTTTTAAATGACCATATTTTGGAACTTTTATATTCACATTTCTTATTTTATTTTTATATTGACATAATTTTTTGATGGCATGCTAGTAAATTAAAATTTAATAGACATATTTCACAGTATATTAGAGCTGATAATGTGATATAATTATTTAAAATACATAAAATAATTCTACTTTTATTTTTACTACTTGTATTATTAGAACACTATTATAATTATACATATTTATAAATAATGCTAAACATTATATTGTAAAAATAAATTTTACATTTGTTAGTATTCTTATAATTTAAAAAAAAAAATTGTTTAATGTGTAGCAAAGTCCCTGAAGAGAAGCATAGCATTTCAATATCTTTTTATTGTATTGAAATATTGGTATTTTGATATTAAAACATATTCAACACAATATTAGAAAACGGATTTGAATATTTTCATATTGGGAACATTTTATGAATGTTTGCAAGATTAAACAAAGTACAAGGCTATTCAATGTATCAGTATGAGATTCAAAGCCTTACAATATATATTTCACATACATCAAGTGTAATGTTGAAAAGCATTTCAATCACACATTGGCATATATTTTAAAATTTTAATGGAGATACTCGCTGGTAATGGTACATCGTGAGACAAATTATAATGTGTGCTATTTTTATAGTAATGGATGAGTGTTTCACCCAATCACAACCCAAGTTGTCATTATCCTCAACATGATATGGCAAACAAAACCTAAATGGGTTGTTAAAGCTAACAATCCGCTGATAGAGCTAGAATCATTATTTTATTTAAAATGTTAGCTCAATTAAGAAAATAAAAAGCTACTCAAATGACATTTTCTGATAGAGATGATGTCTTTATCAGAAAATGTAGACATATTTATATTCTACATATTTATATGCTATAAATATAAATTTATATATTTTACATATTTATATTCAAAAAATAATTTAGATACACTTGGTATATCTAATTTAATTAATACATTTGGGGGGACTAATTTTTTAAAATAGCTGCCAAAGATGCAGTTTTATTTCGTAGACTGAAATCTTATAGCCAAATGTGATTTTAATTGCAAAAGTTATTATGACTTTCATAATTTACATTTTTATATTTTCTGTTTTTGTTGTGGTTCTTGTTTTACATTTCTTGATTCTCTATTTCTAACTTATCTATGTTTGCATGTTTTCACATGATCATTTCCTCAAATATTTGTGTAATTCAGTAGTGCAAAGTAAAATCATAAATAAGTGGTAAGTTGCCTATTTATATTGATATTTGCCTATCCTCATTTATCCCATAGCATCTTATTCACTTCTTCTGAAGCCAAAGTGAAAATTTTACTTCATTTCTCATTCTAATATCAGACTTTTTTGAAATTTTATACTGTTTTTCCAGTGTTATAATTTGCTGATCACCTTGTATTTCTCAGAAGTTTGAGGCATTCTTTAAAAAGTTTTCATCTTTTAAAAATTCACCTGTAGATTTTCAGATAGTAAGAATTTCTCTTAGCTTTTGCATCCAGTAGAATGGTTTCAAAATTTTCAGTCCTCTATATACACAATATAAATTTCACATTAATTCATAATTAAATGTTTACATATTTTCTTGAAAACTTTATGATATTTATTATGGCTGCTAATTTTATAATGACTATAAAATATATACCAATTATCATTAATCCAGTGACAGGTCACAGTATATATATTTTTTTGTATGGTGGGGATCACATTTCATTCTTTTTCCATGTGACTATTCCATTGTTGCAGAACCATTTGTTGACTTTTTATTGGGGGGGGTGAGGAAGTTGATGGGCTTGGAAGTGAACTCAGGTCTCCCACATGGCAGATGAGAATTCTTCCACTGAATTACCCTTGCATCCCCATGTCATAGTATTTTAAATCAATTTTGAGAATAAAAATAAAATGCCATTCTTAGTTTTTGATTTAGAAGCTACAATTTTTAAATCTTCATCAAATATCATTTAGCATCATTAAGATGCAATTTCTTCTTCTATAATTAACTAACAATAATATACAGCTGATGAGTTTGATAAGGATTAAATTAAGACTATATGATAGGGCTCTTAAATTTCAAAGACCTCTGCAAATATTAGTATCTAGCACACTTGTAATGACATAAATGGTTATGGTTTATAACCAGGGTCAGCTAACTTCAGCCTGGGATGGCTGTCTGTCAATATCAATAAACTTTTATTGGAACACAGTCCTGCCCATTCATTTATATATACTATCTGGCTGCTACCTTCTTACAATGGCAGAGTTGCATAGTTATGGCAGATAGTATACAGCTCACAAAGCAGAAAATATTTTCTATTTGGACAGGTAAGAAAAGGTTTGCCATCCTTTGATTTATGCTATCACTTGCTGTACTGGACAATAGTTACAGAAATGTTGCTTGTAAAATTCTTAGACTATAAGAATTGAATTTCGATATTTAGCTACGTTTTATTAATATTATTCACTGATTACACTGAGTTGTTAAAACATTTTAGATTCTGTGTTATAGCACACTCTATGTATCACAGTCTTTTAAAATAATATTGTTCAGTTAGGTCTGCTTATAGTGTGTAATACGTGTGCATAAAAAGTCAGCATGCAAAATTGCACAATTTAAAAACCAGAGGGCTTATGGGAAAAATGTGTTTAAAAACAAAACAGGGCGGGCCACGGTGGCTCAGCAGGTAAGAATGCTTGCCTGCCTTGCCCGAGGACCCGGGTTCGATTCCTGGTGCCTGCCCATGTTAAAAAAAAAAAACACTTAAAAGGTTGGCACAGGAAAATAAAATACAGAAGTTTAATTAAGTCCCATATTTTTCATATGTTAAATGGTTATTAAATGCATAAATACTAAAATAAATATGGTGCTTTAGGAAAAAGACCTGAAGTCTGCTTCTGAAAGAAGGGTCATATTTGTGAGTTTTTGTGAAGTGATGGAAGGATGGCATATTCATTTGTTAAGCTTCTAGAATGAAATATATCAAAATTGGAATGGCTTTTATAAAGGAGATTTAATAAGTTACAAATTTACAGCTTTAAGGCTGAGAAAATGTCCAAATTAAGACACCAACAAGAGGTTGCCTTCACTCAAGAAAGACTGGTGCCGTCTGGAACACGTCTGTAGACTGGAAAGGCACATGGCTGGCTGCTGCTGCACCCTTGCTCCTGGATTCTGCTACTTTCAGCCTCTGTTCCTGTGGGGGTTGCTCACTTTTGTTTCTCTGGGGCCGACTTTAATCTCTTGGCTTCCTTTGGCTTTCTCCAGGTTCTGGCTTGCTTAACATCTCATGGGAAGGTGCATGGTGATGTCTACTAGGCTTTCTGCTCATGTCTAGCTATTTGCTCTCTCTGTCGACACTCTAAGCATCTCCAAACAGCCATGTCTCTGTCAGCTCTAAAGCAATTCTTCTCCAAATGTCTGCATCTGTGTTTCATCAAAATGTTTCCCCTTTTAAAGGACTCCATTAAAGTAATCAAGACCTACCTTGAATGGGTGGAGTCATGTCTCCATGGACATGGAGACAATCTAATCAAATTTTCCACCCTGCGGTGCTGAATCAGGATTAAAACATGGCTTTTCTAGGATACATAATAGTTTCAAACCAGCAAAGATAGTTATCCAAAATATGATTAAAAGTTAAACTTTCAGATGTGAATGTGTGTGGTAGAGAGAGACAAGGGAGAGTGAAGAGAGAGAGGGAGAGAGATAGCTTAGCAGGGTATAGTTTTCTGGATTCACCTGCTTTCCCATAGATGAAATAACATCTAAATTCACATGAAATAACAAAGTTCATGAAATAACAAATGCTAAATTAACATTCTACTCAAATGTTCCCTAATATATCAATCACATTAAAACGAATTTCCATTTGTAAACAAGCATTATAGCTGAGTATGGTGGATTGAATCGTGTACCCTAGTTGGACATGTTCTTGGGCTCGGTTAGCATTCTGGTAGGTGTTGTTCATTGTAAATAGGATCTCTTGAAGATATTACCTCTATTAAAGTGTGGCCCAACTAGATTTTAGTCTGAATTACTAGAGCCCTTCATAAGAATGAAATTCAAATATATATAGAAAAAACTACATGGCAAGAAGTAAGAGGTCAACTGGAGGAAACCAAGGATCACCAGCAGTCTCCCAGTTTTCAGCAAGAAGCCATTGCCTTGATGGTTTTGGATTCCTCCTAGCCTCAAAACTGTGAGCCAATAAATTCTGTGTCTTTAAGATAATCCTTTGTATGGTATTTGTTTTAGGAGCTGGAAAACTAAGACACAGAGCTTATTGTACATGGAAACCATTTCTTAATTTTTTAATTGTTGTCTATGCCTGTGAACTATGATAAATCATCTAGACAAGGATACCTTTCTCCTTTTCCTACACCTAGAAATTGGGACAAATTACAGGCCATAAATTCCTGCATTATCTTATCTAAATTCTTGATCTAGGAACTTTCCTAAACCCAAATTAACTCCTAAGCATAATTAAACCCTATACCCAAAATGAACAATAGTGAGAATGAATAAAGGACCTGCCTCGGTCACAGTTTTCAAGAAGACCCAATCTTTAAACTTGTTACCTTTGTAGTGTGTGCTGGTTTTAAACTGTTACATACCCTAGAAAAGTCATGTTCTTTTAATCCTACTCCATTCTTTAAGAGGACAGTCATGCTCTTTTAACCCTGATCCAAAAGTATAGGGTGAGTCCTCTTGATTAGATTGTTTTCATGGAAATGAGACACCAATTGCAGTGTAAACTTTTGATTAGATGGAGATATGACTATCTTTTCAAGATGGGCCTTGATTAGATAACTGAATTCCTTTAAAAGGATAAACATTTTGAAGAAGGTACAAATACAGAATTTTGGAGATCAAGACTAAAAAAGCATGGATGCTGAGCAAGGACTCACAGACATAGCCAGAAACTAAAGAGATGAAATCTCTGGCCCCAGGAGATGTTAAGCTAAAATGTGAAGCATGGGGTTTTGTTCTGGAGCAGCTATGTGAGTGCCCATAGACTTAGAGAGGAAGCTACTGAAATCAGAAGCTAGAAGCAAAAGAACTAAGAACAAGGACCAGCAGACACCAGTCATGTGTCTTCCCTTGTAACAATGTTGACCTTTCTTTGGAGTCCAGGTATCCTTCTCTGGATGCTTTAGTTTGGATGTTTGTTTTTCAGTTTTTAATTTTTTAATTTAATTTTATTTTTTTAATACCAAGAAATGTAAACATTCCTATTTTGATCATTCCATTCTACATATATAATCAGTAATTCACAATATTATCACATAGTGCATATTCATCATCATGATCAGTTCTTGGAACATTTGCATCTATTCGGAAAAAGAAATAAAATGAAAACAGAAAAAAAAAAAAAACTATACATACCATATCCCTTATCCCTCCCTTTCATTGATCACTAGCATTTCAAACTAAATTTATTTTAACATTTGTTCCCCCTATTATTTATTTTTATTCCATATGTTCTACTCATCTGTTGACAAGGTAGA
This sequence comes from Myrmecophaga tridactyla, assembly GCA_004026745.1. NCBI lineage: Eukaryota > Metazoa > Chordata > Mammalia > Pilosa > Myrmecophagidae > Myrmecophaga > Myrmecophaga tridactyla. Next base: position 17,424 of record PVIY010024499.1, read on the forward strand.
TTAAAGGAGCATCCTGAGACACAAGGTTTTCACAATCACACAGTCACATTGTGAAAGCTATATCATAATACAATCACCTTCAAGAAACATGGCTACTGGAACACAGCTCTACATTTTCAGGCAGTTTCCTCCAACCTCTGCATTACATCTTGAATAACAAGGTGATATCTACTTAATGTGTAAGAATAACCTCCAGGATAATCTCTCTACTCTCTTTGGAATCTCTCAGCCATTGACACTTTGTCTCATTTCACTCTTCCCCTTTTTGGTCGAGAAGGTTTTCTCAATCCCCTGATGCTGAGTCTCAGCTCATTCTAGGATTTTTGTCCCATGTTGCCTGGAAGGTCCACGCCCCTGGGAGTCATGTCCCATGTAGACAGGGGAGATTGTGTTGTTGTGTTGGCTAGAGAGAGAGGCCACATCTGAACAACAAAAGAGGTTGTCATGGGGGTGACCCTTAGGCCTAATTTTAAGGGATTAAATTTTATATGAACAAACCCCAAGACTGGAGTCTCAGCCTATAGCTTTGGTTATTCACACTGCTTGTGAGAATATCAAGTTTGGACATTTTTACTGCCTTAGAACTATAAACTTGTAACTTAATAAATCTCCTTTATAAAAGCTAATCTATTTACGGTACATTGCATTCTGGCAGATTTGGCAAACTAAAACATAGTGGATAAAGTAAATCTATTATATTCCATTTCAGTTGTTTATGATCACATAAATAAAAGTTTCATTTATTTGGAATAATCATATCATTATTAAGTTATGCAGTTTATTAACAATAATAATCACATGTATCATTTAGTATAATAATAAACTTTTATTTAAAGAACATTATTTATCTGAAAACTTAATTTCCTATGTCAATGATCTTATAGTAATAAGACTCATATAAAATTAATATCAAAGAAAAACTCTTGCCAACATCCTTTCCTCAGCTATATATTCTGATATGACTAAATTCCTACAATGCCTAGAAAATTTCTTCTATCACTCCCATGTTAGTTTTAAGCTTGTTCTTTTCAAATAAAGTTTAGATGATGAAATGGTATACTAACTAATCAAATTTAATAGCTACAATAGAAATGTAAGTCTACTAAAATAGATCAGTGCCCACTTCCATTTCTACTTATTATAAATATAAAACATCATATGAAATCCAAATTAATCAAAATGCCAATCATCTTAATCTCCTTTCTAAGAAGGCTATGTTCTGCTCTAAAGCCAATACTAATGTATTTTTGTGTGCAAGCTAAAAAATCTGAAAAACCTATTGGAGTGATCAGTAGATTTTCTTTGGAAATCTGCCTCAGGACAACTCTGTGTAATTTGAGAGCCATGTTCCGCATCACGCTTACATTAAATTACCTTGAGAGACCTTAAATTTGAATTATAGAATTGGGAATTTTCCCAAAGAACTAACATACACCATGTAGCCTTTTTATTTCCACTAGTAAATTCAAGTAGGTTACTTCAATTTTTAAAAATGAATGAAAGGCAAAACTTATTCTTAAATATTTCTAGTCAAATATCGTATTTTAGAATATAAATATGACATTTCAGTAAACTGACAAGATATGTATTTAAAAGTAATCAAATGATATTTTCTTTAGATTAGTCTATATTTCTTTGTAAAATGTTACACCAGCATTCCCATCCAACAAATCAAAATTATTTTTACGTATTTATTACATATTATACATTATCAATCATTAATAATTTGAAATAAAATAATTTTACTATTTAATGTAAAAGTAATATCACATATTTAAACTGCTGAAAAAAAAGCTTTAGCCATAATGCAGAGATGCAAAAGAAGAATCTTATCTCCCTAATATAAAACTATAATTAGACACTCAATTATGCATAAATTAAAATATTTGATTTTCTGTAAATGAGAAAATCATTACTTTTAAATCATATTCTAAGATGTCCTTGTAAATTATAACATCTACATTCTACATTGGGGATTAAAATGAATATTTGTTCTGGACTATTTGGCGAATTACAAATTCACAGACTTGCTTACATCTACCTATACACCTGACTGAAAGATTTATTAGTAGACATACATTACTTTCTTTAAACAAACTAAAAATTAAGATTCAGAACCTATAGGGATATATTACCTGCCCCCTAGTAAAATACTAATTTAGAAAGCATGGATTTACCTTTCAAAAATTCTAAAGATGATCAAAATATATACATATTATATTGCCAATTAATACCAAACAGTTAATATCTTGCTATAATTTCAGATACAAATAAAATTAGCTACTCAACATACAAAAATTCTGAAAACTGTATGAGTAGAAAATATCTTTTAAAATCACCACTATGATATGAAAGACATCAGCTGATAGTAGTATCTCTTCAAATCCCTGTTGATATTGCTACACTGTGAGATTAGAAATGTTTTAATCAATTGCATTCTTATAGGTTAATATCTAGATTAAAATGATGACAACAGCCTTTGATTATTAAAAGTAGTATATCACCAATAAGTGATGAAGAGAGATGTTAGCAGATACTTAGTGGTTGTTGGGTAACCATATAATTTTAATATACCCAGGGACAATTTCGAAAGGGAAAAAGGATTTCTATTAGTGAATGTTGTGGACATCAGGTTAAGCCTGGACTGTCTAAGTGAAACAGGGTATAAGGTGGCATTTTATTTATTTACCTTTTTTACATTGGTAGGCTCCGGGAATCGAACCCAGGTCTCTGGCATGGCAGGCGAGAATTCTGCCAATAAGCTACCATTGCACTGTCCAGCCACTGCCGCACTGCCCAAAGTGTTCGTATCTAGTTGTTACGTAGCTTCCTAAACCAATACTCCCTGTGGCTTGCATGATTACCTTGGATGGTTATCCATAGCTATTACAATTTGGTGTCATCTTTTGTGTTCTCTTTTTGCTGAGCCAACTTCAGGATGGAATGTGACCAATGCTACTTATTAATGGAGCTGTTAGACAGAATGATGCTTATTATCACTATTTAATTGCTGTAAGTTTTTGAAGTATTTTTTCCTAAGAGTTATTATGATTATCCAATTAATTATTTTACATTTGTTCTCCATTTCTAGCTTCTAGCTAATTTTCTTTTCTTGTACTGTTTTCTGTAATAATTACCATGGTCATTTTGCAAGACATTTATTCCTTTTTGTCTAAGACATGACGGATGGTGAAAGCAAATTCTCCTGTGGATTTTCTTTTTGTTATGCTGTCTTTCTAATTAATCATAATAAAATCTATCATTTGGAAGATGATGAATTAACAGCTTTTCTGGACCAACCAGTTCTCATAAAATGAAAACATTAGATTTCCCTGTACTTTATGTGACAGTAGTACTCACATTTAATTGTGTTTAATTCAGTTTATACTTATGCGTATATGTATATTAATTTTTCTGTTGAAATAAAACTACCATACAAAAAAATGTGTGACCCTACAATTAAATAAATTGTGAAAAATTAAACCACTTCATAGCTGAAAAAGAAAGAAACTTACCAGCTCCCAGAAGCCTCAGTTTGCACCCAATCCTCTCCTCCTCCTCATAATCATAACCCTCTCCTCCTCCTCAAAGGAAACTACTATGTTGACGTCTAAACCAACGTATTAGCATTGCCTTTTTATTTATATTCATATAAATGAAAGTATAAAGTATGTTTTTATTGGCTTATTTCACTTATGTTACATAATTATATATGTAATATATGTATTACATATATAATTCATATGGTTACATATATATGTAGTTTAAACATTCCTGTATAGAATTTCATTTCAAGAATGTGTTAACTTACTTGTATTATAATATTGATGCATGTATTGCTTATTTTTATTTTGGAAAATTACAAATAATTTTAAACCCATTCTTGTACAAAACTTTTTGTTGTAAAAGCTCATACATTACTGTGTATACTTCCGGTAGTAAGTTTTCTAAGTCATAAGGAGTACATATCACTTTTAGTAGAAGATGTCAGTTCGCGAGTAATTTTGTAACCAATTGTCAATTATATAAGCAGAGGATCATGTTCCTCATTGCTTTTTGTTCTCTTGTGTTGACAATATTATTAGTTTCAGCCATTTTACAGAGTAGGTGTTAGTATTTCATACTGGTTTTAATTTGCATATATTTGATAATTAATGAAAAAATATTCCTTTTCATATCTATATTCAGTTGGAAACAAGAAGTACCATTTCATGGTTGCCAACTATCTTTCCTAGAATATTTGTGTTTCGCTTATTACTTGGTAGTTCCTTATATATTAATGATAGAGTACCTTGTTGTGTATATATATGTTTTACAACTATTTTCTCCTTGTCCATGGCTTGCCTTTTCATTCTCACATTGAAATCTATTAACAAATAGAACTTTTTCATTTTAGTGTAGGCAATTTATAATTTTTGTTTATAACTTGCTTTGGTCTTATTGAAAGAAATATTTCCCTGTCTTAAGGTCACAAAGATATGGAAAGGAAAGTATTCACATATATTCTTCTTAAAGTTTTATTATTTTAATTTCCACATTCAGATTTGCAGACTATCTGGAATTTGCTTCATTTTGATACCGTGTAAGGCAGGGGTGTAGCTTCTTGTCTTTTTTCTCCCATGGTGAAACTCAAATGTCCCAGCTCCATTTATTAAAAGCACTTTATTTCCTCTACTTTTATGTAATGCCATTTTGTCATAAAACAGTATGCTTATGTGGGTAATTTTTATTGCTTGGATCCCTATTATGTTGCATGAACTAGTTCATATTTGTGTAAATATCAATGCTTTAATTACAGATACTTATAATATGACTTGATATCTAGTAGAATAAGTACAAACTGCTTTGTGTTTCTCCTTATTGTTCTTGTCCATACATTTACAAGTCCATATATTTACAAATAAATATGTGAATTGACTTGTTAATTGCTACAAAAACATTTCCCCAGTTTTTTATCAGAAAAGTATCAATCAAATAGTTACTTTGGGGAAGATTTGCCATTTTTACAATATTGACTGTTAAAATCAAATTGCAGATGTTCAATCTTTTATGACCTACCAAAATATTATCTCTTTATGTTTTAATCTAATACTTCCACTTATTTGGGCATTTAATCTCTCAAATTATGACCTATGGCTTTTTCTATAGGCATGTTGCATATGTTGCTATATTTTAGATATTTGATGTGTTGGGAGACTATCACACCTTTTTTTTTTAAGTTTCATTTATTTTGAAATAGAATTGATTTTTGCATGTGGACCCTGTACCCAGCAGATTGCTTCATTTATCACATGTTATAATGCATATTTAGATTATTTGGGATTTTCCTCACATATGACCATATTGTCTTCAAATAATGACAGCTTCAGTTTTTTTTTTCAATCAGTATGCCTTTTTTTATTCCTTGCCTATTGTACTAGTTGGGCTTCCAAGTAAAAGTTCAATAGAAATGTTGACAATGGCCATCCTACTTTGGTGACAAAATATTTATTTACATTAATATGTTGTTTAGTGTAAGTTTTTCTATTTGCACTCTATCAAATGGATGTTAATGTTAAAAATACATTTCTTTACGTGCTGAAATGATTATTTTGATCTTTCACTTTTATTCTATTAACCTGTTGAATTATGTTAATTATTTTAACATTAAAACTATTTTTTCTTGGAATAAATCCAACCTGGTCAGAATGCACTATTCTTTTCTGTATTACTAAACTAATTTGCTACTATTTTGCTGAGGATTCTGCATCGATCTACACAAGCTTAAATTTTATTTTTTGTGCTATGTCTGTCCCATTTTGGAACCTATGTTATACTGGTTTCCTAAAATATTTTAAGATACATTCCTTTTTATATTTTTTTTCCTTGAGGAAAGTATATGATTGCTGTTGTTTCTTCCATAATGATTTAGAGAAATGCATCAACTCCAATTACATCATCTGGACTTCATTATGAAGCTTTCTTTGTAGAGAAATTTTAAATTTATATTTCAATTTCTTTGGTAGTTTCTAGGATATTTCGGATTTCCTCTCTTTTATTTTTTCAGTTTTGATCAATTGTGATTTCTTGGATTTGATAAATATACCTAATTCATAAAAAATGGAAAAATTATCAATATAAAGTTGTTCATAATATTAGTGTGTGTTTTATGTATAAAGCATTGTAATGATGGCCCCTTTCTATTCATGATATTGGGTATATGTTCTATCTCCCTTTTTCCTTTTAATAAAATTATTTATTTGATTATTGCTTTAAAAAATTGATTTTTCCTCCTTCTGGCCTCTCTTATTGCATTTGTTTTCTATTTCATTAATTTCTGCTCTCAATCTTATTACCTTACTTCACTCACTCAATAGATAACTGAAATAGTTTCCAAAAGGCTTGCTAGTGCTATGCCTGACCCATCTCGTCATCATGACATTCAACTTGTCTAACTGTAAATATTTACTTAAGTTGCCTAACAAGTTTCTTAGCAAAAGCTTATATGTTCTCTTCCCATTCACAGATCTGGAAACCACGTTCTTCCTGCTTGACTTACACTTTCCCTATTGGTGTGAATCCTAGCTTTTCTTGAATTCCTCAGATTGAATGTCACACCCTGATCAGGGCTTCATATAGAAATATATAATTATAGTACTAATCTTATATAGCATTATAAAATACTATAATATAGTATTATAAAACAGCATTATAAAATACTATAATATAGTATTATAAAAGATTGATACTATATAGTATTATATTACTAACACTATACAGAATTATAAAAATCATATAATTCTTGATTTTTTATTCCTCTGAACATTCCATTAAGGACTTAATTATAGTTATCTTTCTGTCCCTTGCTATTAGAAAGCACCTAGGAGATAGGGTAGATTCCCTAAATATCAGTTTAATTAATGTATTAATTTCTTTAGAATTTAAATACATGAAAAATATTGGCATTATATATATATATATATATATATATATATATATATATATATATATATATATATATAATTTTTTTACATAGGAAGACACCAGGAATCCAACTTGGGTCTCCAGCCTGACAGGCGAAAACTCTGCCACTGAGCCACTGTTGCCTGGTATTATTTTATTTTTTCCAGAATTTTCCAAAAAATATTGTTCTTCAAAATATTTTATGACACTCCATTGATTCATGTTTGATATTCTTTTATGATAAGGTAGACATTTCCAATTTTCTAATTATTTTTCTAGATTAAATTTTAAAGTTTGATATTTCATAGATCTCAAAATTCAGGATTTCGTAAATCCTAAATATAAGGATGCACTTTAATCTCTAGGGTAGGCAATTGTCAAAACATAATGCATGATTGTTTATTTCTGTAAAAAGACTTCTCCCATTTGTCAAGTATGGATTTACCAAGATTTTAGTATGAACTTGTTTTTATCTCATATTTTAACTATATGTACTCAAAAGGAGGGTTTGAGATCTATAAAGCTTTCAATGTAAATATGTAGCCCTAACTGTTTTTTGATATTGTGATTCATGATGAACAACTGTTTCATTCCGAAGGATCAATTCACCAGAGATTGACTGTTTTGCGGTGAACTGATAAAATTAATGTGCTATACTTTAACCTAAAATGTGAATTATAGGAAACAACAAATACTTTCAAAATTCTAACTAAAGAAAGCCCAAATTTTTCAATAATAATTAACCAAGAATAGAGTAAAATATAATCTGAGCTAATTTTGTTTAGTTTAGAGATTTATTTAAGACCAACTATTTTCCTGGTTTTATATTTAATTTTATTTTACTCTTAAGATCTAAATCATCTTTCTGTTACTGAATTAATTCCCATAACATTTCAGATAAACACATCCAGGAATCAAGGTCAGCCCATTTTTACTAAAACCATAATTATGTCATCTTCAATATTAACAGACAGATTCCATTTAAGTGCATGTCCTATTATCTATGTGCTCCATTATGGATTGAATAGTATGTCACGTCACAAAGAAACAATAATTCATTCACTTCCTTTTATGTTTTCCATTATGACTAATGTGTGCATTTTCCCTTTTTACTGTCCATTGCATTTTTATCCTAATGTCAAGATATTAAATAATCAATAATGTTCTAGACAAATAAAAAACTGTACTTTAAAAAAATAGGTAATACATGGATCCTATTATATTTTAATCCAACACCATCGCTACTCTCCTTTAAAAAAGTATACAGAGAGAGGAGATAGAGAAGATAATGATTTATGTATTAATGACACACATACAGGGGTTTAAAAGAACACAAATGTGAAGGTTAAAAATAATAAGTAGAAAGTACATTTTTGCATGCGTATCAGTGTATCACTGCAATCAATTTGCATTGGGATGCTTTCTTTTTACCTCAAAAAGAGTGTGATCATACGTTTCTACCTTTCTTTCCCAACCTTTAGGAAAGAAAATGGTTGATGCACCTTTCTTCAAATTGTGTCATTTAATTTTGCCCTCAATGAATCACAGAATCTCAAAAGTTGAAGGCCTACTTCATCTCTCTTTCCTATGAATATGTAGTGCATTATTGAAATTTTACTTGGTTTTTTTTTCATTATCCTAACGATGACTGCATAAATTTATAAATTAAACTAAAAAAATATGTCTGGAACAATTTTGAAACAGTATTTTCACCAGTTTTTACTTGTGAGTGGAGGTGATACAAATGTGATTTATTTTTCAACATGAAAAAGTATCTAATGTTGGTTTAATAATTCAAGTCTTAGAAAGTCAATGTCAAACAAATAGAGCAAAATATTCCATTTGCCTTTATTAACAGTATTCTCTTTATATTTTTCTAATTCTTATTTTGAAGATGTGAATAGAGTATAGTAAGAATATCTTGGAACTGAGCTAAGAAGTTGGTGTTAATGCAAGCTCTCAGTTAATAAGTTTAGGTAAATCACTTAACTTTTTAAATGATCATTTCCTCAGGCAGAAGAGAAATGTGGGGATATCTGACCTGAATCTTCCACAAAGCTGTTATGAAAAATATTATGCAATACACTAAAGATTATGCAATATGCTTAACAAAACACACGTAAAATTTAATAATTGTTTCCTATGTTGCTTTCGTTCCAAAAGTAACACTTAACATTCTTATGAAGTAGTTTCCCCTTACTTTTCTATATCAAAACATTGTTATAATTTTTGTAGTGCAATCAATGACTTCTAATAAATTTACAGAATTGTGCTTCCATCATTACACTAAATTCTAAAACATTTTTACTCAAAAAACTGTTCACTGTGTTATACGATCCTATGTTTTGTTCTCTGGCTATCTTTTCAGTGACATTCACCACACTAAAGTTGCCCTTTCAACCACAATTGCATCCACGTAGCATCATTGTTAATCACACTCATTGTAATGGGCTACTATCCCTATATCCATTTCCAAATATTTACAATCAACCTTATTACAAATTTGGCACCAATTAAGCATCGACTTTCCTGCTTCATTCTTGATAAACTCTTGATCGCTTTTTCAAAGAAATGATCTTGATTTTCTTGTCATGATTGTGTTTTCTCTTAATATTTTCTTATCTTTATAACTTACTTGTCTCTAATTTTTGCTGCACTTTGTTGATGCCCTCAACTTATTAATTTAAATACTCACTTCACTGAGCACCATTAGTTATTGTTTTCCTAGTGTTATTATCAAAGCTTTTTGAATTTTTATCAATGCTATTTCTTTGCAAATCTAAATAACACCAAAAGGGTTCTCTTTCTCTCCTGCTTTCTGTATTTGTATGTGTGTGATCCATTTACACATTTTATATTTCTGTTAGTGAATAAGGTTGGCCTGATATTTTATTTTTCTTGTTTCTATTGTGTGATTTTGATATCAAAGTTAAATAGTCTCCAAAAACATAATGATGATTTCCAAAATTATTCTGAAATCTTCTGTTTACTATTGCAAGTATTTTTCCATAAATATTCGGTAGGGACAATGCAATACTTTCTAGTCCTGATCTTTGTGGTTATATTTCTATCTAGGTATAGAATAGGTTATATTCCTATCTAGGTATAGAAATATTCACTTTTTTTTCTCCTTGAGTTAGTTTAGGGAAGTTATGTTTATTTCAGAATAAGTTTATTTTGTTTTCAAGTAGTTGAAAATGTAATCATAGAACTCTTATCTTTTACAAATCTGCTGAACCTTTAACTATGCTACTTTGTTCAATTGTAGTATTACAATTAAATTACAAGTTCTTGTCTTTTATCTATTTTATGGACAATAAATAAATGATACGACACTTTCAATGATCCCAGCATACTCTAGAAGTCTGATAATTACTTGCCATATTTTTGTGTGCCACCTTTTTAGGGTTTGGATTATAATTCTGATATTGGAATTCCCTTACCATAAGAAACTTTGGAATAGATTAAAGAAATGCTTCAAGATAAAAGTCCTGGTAATATAAATAATAAAATGGAAAAGTATCTCTCTGTGGAGAAAATTTTTTTTTCATTTTGTCACTTTATCTATTTAACTATCTAGTTATGAGATAGATCAATATATATATAACATCAATATTAATAAAGAAGACTAAAAATGATGCTTGAAAACTCAGCTCACAGAGAAATGATCTTGGAACTTTATGATATAAAGCTAGAAAAAATACAGAGTTATAAATTAATCAATAAAATGGAATATAAATGTATTTTGTACACATTAATTTTAAAAATACGCATGCAGTTTTAAGGGGTTCAGGAACCTTTTGTTTTGTCTGCAGTCTTCTACATTAGAATCTGTGAGATAATTGGGGATTCTCAAATCATTCAGTCTAATTAAGAACTATTGCTACTTCCCTTCTTAAATGCCATGATGCAGGCACAGTTTCTCAGTGAGGGTCAGCATGCTCTCAGACAATACTTATGGGAGGTCAGCCACAAGTGTCCTAGAGCTTTGAGATCATGTTGATTGTAAATTGAATTTATACAGTCCGCCCTCATTTCACAATTGATCCTCGTTTAAATTTTGACTCTCAGGATTCGTTCTATTACTCATCTTCTTCTCTCTAAAGTTTTTCCTTTTACGTACCTCTGAGTTATCTCCCAACAGGCCAGGAAAATATAAAAACAGAGCTTAATCTCTAGAATGAGAAAATATTAAATGTATGTGCATTTCCTTACCTAGTTGCATATGACATACATACTCTGCAGATTATCTCAAACACTAAATAATTTTGGATTTCAGAAAAATCTTTCTTTTTTCAAGGAGCTAATGTCTTTCAACAAAAACTTTTATGTTTAAAATGATTATTTCTATTATGAGGTTTTGTTGTTGTCATTGTTTTAACTTGCATACTTAGTTGGCTTCATTTTCTCTGATAAATGTTGTGTCCTCTCTTTCCTTGGACAATAAGACTTAGACTCAAAGTTTAGTTTTAAAGTTTAGAACTATAGAACCAAACAAACAAGAATGTTCAACTAAAAATAATTCATTTTTAATGATAATGATATCCCTAATAGTATTCTGGGCAAAATAATAATTCTCATGTAATCTATTTGCATAATACTATCTTTTTACTGTGATATAAAGTGAATATTCCTTAAACTTGATCTCATCTTTGCTTATGTTTTCAGGCTCCTCGGTAGCTTCCCAGTTCCTAATCTGCGCAACAGTTCCTAATCTGTACAAGAGGGTTCATTTTCTAGGAAAAAGCAAGCTACTTCATTTTTCTGAATCCTACTTTTATAACTTCTTTCCATCTGAATTACATCCACAAGTCATTCACAATATCTCATTACTCTTTTCCATCAACACCTATTCATCAATACCATGTTAATCATTTCAGTAAAATCTGTACCACTGTTCCTCAATAAAATGGGCTATTTTATTCTTTCTGTCCTAATCATCACCTGCATAGGTTTATTTCTTAGTTAATAAATCACTTAACAGCACTTAAATATTGGTGAGCTTATCTCCCTCCACTATGCTGTCATAGCTTTGTTGACAGAATGTTTTTATTTGACATTTTATAAAAAAAATAAATTATAATGCAAGCCCAAAATAGATACTACATAAATGTATGCTAAATATAAAAAAAAAACTAGTGATGTCTGTTGATTAGTTAGTGTTCGTGACGTTTATTCTTAGTAAGAGACAGAGATACTTCCTAGAAAATTTGGGTTAATTTATTATTTTATTATATATTTTAATATTAATGCATATGAATTCATGATGAAGGAACAGTAAGTCTTTATAGACTAGATTTTCCCTGCAAAATAGAACTAATTTACTTAACTCTTTGATTGAATGTTAAAAATTCATCTCTTAGGGGATTTTTATTGAAAAAATGTAATTAGCAATTATAATAGGAAAGATCAGAAGATGAGGGCATATTTAATAATTGCATACAAATTGCCTCATTGCATGCATGTCATGAAATTGTTTCATAAGAAACTATTTATTGAAAAATGTCATATATTTCATTTCTTTGCCAAAAATGCAATACATTATTTTTGTTGAAAACTAATACCTGAGATTTCTGGTAATCCCAACTGGAGGCAAAACTCTAATTAGAGATTTGTATGTATGGTATCAAAGTACTTGGGTTTATATGGTTCAGAATTCTTGGATCTCAAGGGCAACATGGATTCTAATTATGTTCTTACTGTTCTTTCTTCCTAGTGTGCTATGTGTATCCCTTCTTCCCAGCTCCTTTTCTTCTTTTTATTTTCCACTTTTTAGCCAGGATCAAAATCCATTTGCATAATATCTTCAAGGGAATAGAGAATGATAGTACAGAAAATGGAAATATTGATAAGGAAGACTAAAAGAGACCTGATACCTGAATACTCAGTCTTAATTTTTTACTGAAATGAATAACTGTCTGAGGCATGATCTCAGAATGGTATAATATAGCACTAGGAAAAAAAAGTTATAATGAAATAAAACTAATGAAAAAAATAAGTTATTACAATCTATTTCTTTAAATTAGTTCCTTATTAAAAGAATCATTTTGATTATGGGTTTTATGTAAAGAATATTTACTTTTGATTAATAATTGATCAAAATTAATAATTTTGATTAATAAATTATTGTGAAATAATTTCTCTGTACTACTACATTATTTCTGAAACTATTCTACCATGTTATTTTCTTTCATTAGCATGTTTCATGTTTCACTATAATTCTACAACCTTGTGTATTCAATTAATATGCCTTTATTTTCCTTTTCATTTTCTTTTTCTTTCTTTTAACTCTATCATCAGACATTCACTGTAACCTTTTGTCCAAAAATTATTTATTGAAAAATGTCATATATTTCATTTCTTTGTCAAAAATGCAATAAATTATTTTTGTAGAAAACTATTACCTGAGATTAGTTTCCAGGTATTACTCTTTGCAAGCTGGATATATAATTGTGATTGCAGGAGATAATCTTCATTGCGTCATACATTTCTGACCACTGTTTGAGAAAAGAAACTCTTCTTTATCATCTTAACTTTAAAACTTTAAAATTTGTTAACTAAAAAATGTCCATAGATGAAAAGTGGCTACATTTATGCTAAATTGTAAGTTCAAATTGATATTTTGAAAGGTTGTGAATTTCTGTCAGGCTGGTTGCAGGGGGAAAAATGTACTATCAAGAACTGGCAGAACCATATTCCTCATAACTCTAGAAAAGAAGTAAAACGTGGCAGGACCTGGGCAAGTGCAGAATCAAGAAAATACAGTTTAAACCAGCAGAGGAGATTTGTTGTACCCCAGGTGATCCTCCCCACGCTTCTGAGCTGGGAGAGTGCAGAGCCAGCTGCCACTGTTGTTGTGAGTGCCTGACCCTGTTTTTGAGGGAGCCAGTAACCCTATGTACATATTAGTACCAATACGGCTTTTCAGTTTAGGGGATAGCAGCCTGCACGCTGCACCAGGAAACTTCTCTTATGCTTACTGTTTTAATTTCCTTGACTGTGCAAGCTAATACCATGCAATAGTTCAGGTTAAATGATGAGAATTTATTTTCTCATTATTTTGAGGTGAAGAAAAAGTCTGAATCAAGATGTCAAGGCAATGCTTTCTACCTGAAGACTGTGGTATCCTGGCACTGGCTGCCCGTAATCCTTGGTCCTTAGCTTGGTACATGGTGAGGCACAGGGCCCCATGTCCTGATCTCTTTCTTTTCTTCTGGATCCCATTAATGGTCAGCCTCTGGGCTTTCCCTTTTTGTGGCCCTTTTCTTTCATCTGAATTTCATTACACTTATAAAGGACTCTACAATAATAGGATTAAGACCCAGCCTGATGGAGATGGGCCACAAGGTAACTGCAGGAACCTTATTACAAATTTCTGCTTACAATGGGTTCACAACCCCAGGAATGGATTTAAATCAAGAGCATGTTTTTTTCTGGGATCCATGCTGGTCCAAACCATTGCCATTATCCTCTCAGAATTTACTCTGTATTCTGAAGAAGATTGGAGACAGATAAAGCCATGTAAAAAAAAAAAACCATGGAGTTAAAATGGCTTGGGGCAAAATATTGCCTGCATTAAGCCATAAAGTTGAGCACCCAGGAGGGGGGTACCACTATTTTCATAAAGACAAGTGGGGGCAAACACACTTCTGTGACCAGGAGAATTCCTAAGGCCTTAAGGAAGCACCATCAAGACCAAGATATATACTCAGAAATGACAAGAGGACCCAGGGCATCACATTTGCCTCAGGGTGACACTTTTGATAGAAGGGCTAACCTCTGAAAAAAAGGTACACCAGCTAAGGCAGAGCCAATTTTCAATGTCAGTAAAAAGTATCTTATGCTTGGTATGTATGATTTTGTTACTTCATGGCATTCAATGTTATCTCTGACATGTCACTAGCTGGATATAAAATTAAGGAACAAAAATCCAGAACCCAGGGCCACGGTGGCTCAGTGGCAGTGTTCTTGCCTGCCAGGCCCAAGATGCAGGTTTGGTTCCCAGTGCCTGCCCATGCTAAAAATAAATAACTAAATAAAAAATCCAGAACCCATCTATGAAGAAGGCAAGATTTTGAGAATATTGGACAAAGACTTTAAACAAATATCCTCGAAGTTCTCAATGAGATAAGGGAAACCACAGAAAAAAGGAAACCAAAGAAAAAAGAAAACAATGAAGAAAAATTATGAGAAACTTAGTAACGAGATAAATGTTTTTGTAAGGAACAGAACAGGAATACTGAAGTTGAAGACCAAGTAACCACATTGGCAAATTCCCTAAAGAGCTTCAATAGCAGATTGTAGCTGGTATAAGAAAGATCAGTGAACTTGAAACGGGAAAATTGAAATGATTCAGGCTAAGGAGCGGAAATAAAAAAATACTTTTAACAGTGGACAGAACCTAACGCACTTGTGGGATATCATCAAGCACACCAGTGTGTGCTTGGTTGTATCATGGGCGTCTCAGGAGAAGAAAGAGAAAAAGGCACAGGAGGAACAGTCAAAGAAATATTGGCAGGAAACATCACAAATTTAAAGAAAGATATGAATGTACAAGTTTAATGATCCCAATAAACCCCAAACATGAAAAGCTCAAAGAGAACCATGCCCACACATAGTGGTCAAGCTGTCAAATGCCAAGACAAGAAGAGTTCAGAAAGTTCAAGAGTAAAGCATTGTGCTATGTTTAAGGCAGTCCCAACAAGACTGAGTGCTGATTTCTCATCAGAAATCATGGAAGCAGGAAGTCAAGGGGATGCAATATTTAAAATACTGAAGAAAAACAATTACCAACCATGACTTTTCTAGCCAGTGAGATTGTCTTTCAAAAATGAAGGAGAGTTAAGACATTCCCAGATGAGAAAACAAACAAACAAACAAAAACACCTAACGGATATCATCGCCACTATACTTGCCCTACAAGCAATGCTAAAGGAAATTATTCAGACTGAAAGAAAAGACAGTAGACAGTGGATTAAAGTGACATGAAGAAATAAAGACCTGAGGTAAAGGTAACAGTATGTATAAATCTAAATGCCAGTACTATTGTATTGAAATTTTTGCTGTATAACTCTATTTCTTACTTTTTGCAGTTCATAAAATGCAAATGTATGAAGTAATGATAAATTTATAAGTTAAATGATATAATTTGCAAGAAGAACTAAACGTAGGTGGGGGGACAAAAAGGGGTATAGGAACACTGTATGCGTAGCTATTAAAGTTAAGTTGCTGTCACATCAAATACTAGGGTTATAGATTTAGGATGTTAAATTTTAATCCCATGGTAACCACAAAGAAAATATAGGAAAAAATATATATTCAGAAAGATGAGAAGGGACTCAAAATGGTACATTCCCAAAAATGAAATAAACAAGAAGATTGACGTTAACAAAAGAATTGAGGGGGGAAAGGTTATGACTTACAAAGACTAAATAATGAACTGTCAAAAGAAAGTCCTGCATTATTAGTAGTTACATTAAATACAAATGGATTAAACTCTCTAGTCAAAAGGCAGAATTGGAAAGAAAGCATGATCCAACTATGTACTGTTTATAATAGACTCACCTTAAATTCAAAGACAGTAGATTGAATGTGCAAGAAAGGAAAAGAATATACCTATGAATAGTAATCAAAAGAGAGTAGCAGTAGCTATAGTAATATCAGACAAAATAGACTTGTCAGAAGAAGACATAATAGTTTTAAAAATATATATGCACCTAATACCAGAGCCCCCAAATGTAGGTAACAAATATTGACAGATTGAAGAGCTAGACAATTCTCTGTTAATAGTAGGTGATTTCAATATGCCACCTTCAATAATGGATAGAATATCCAGACAGATAAATAAAGAAATTAAAGATTTGAACACTACTAGAAACCAACTAGGCCTAACAGGTATATAGAGTACTTCATCTCACAGCACAAGAATGTGTGTTTATACTTATAACTTTAAATGTTTATATATAAAAGATAATAAAGTTCTCAAATGAGTGACCTAACCTCACATCTAGAGGATCTAGAAATAGAAGTGAAAACTAAACCTAAAGTGAGCAGAAGGAAGGAAATAGCGGCAATTTGAGCAGTGGTAAATGAAATAGAGAATGGAAGAGTAGTGGTTGAAAAAATAATAGCAAGAATCAACAAAACCAAAAGTTGGTTCTTTGAAAATATCAATAAAGTTGACAAACTTAGCAAGACTAGCAAAGAAGAAAAGAGTGAGGATGCAAATACCTAAAATCAGAAATGAGAGGAGGGAAATTACTTCTGAGCCCACAGAAATATAAAGGATACATGAGGATATTATCAACAACTCTATGCCAACAAATTAGATAATATAAGTGAAATGAACAAATTCTAGAAACAGACTATGTGCTATGTACAATGACTCAAGAGGAATTAGAAGATCTGAACCGATCAATAACAAGAGAAGAGATCGAAGCAATAATCAAAAACCTACCAACAAAGACAAGCCCGGGGCTAGAAGAGCACAATGGTGAATTTTACCAAACATTCCAAGAAGATTAACACCAATCCTGCCCAAACTCTTCCAAAAAACTGAAGTGAAAGGAGCATTTCCTAACTCATTCCATGATGGTAAACATCACCCTAACACAAAAGTCAGATAAAGATACCGTAAGAATTTAAAATTACAGGAAAATATCCCTATGAACACAGAAGTGAAAATTTTTAAAACATACTAGCAAACCAAATCCAACGTCATATTGAAAAACTTATACACCATGATAAAGTGGGATTTATCTCAGGTATGTAAGGGTAGATAAACATAAGAAAGTAAATTATAATACACTATTTTAATAGAATGAAGGACAATAGCCACATAGTCATCTCAATTGATGCAGAAAAGGCTTTTGGCAAAATCCAGCACCTCTTCTTTATAAAAACACTTAGAAAACTAGGAATAGAAGAAACACCATCATCATGATAAATTGCATATGTGAAAAACCTACAGCTGGCATCATATTCAAGGATGAAAGACTGAACTCTTTCTCTCTAAGAATGAAACACGAAGGTATTCATTCATCATTTGTAATTCATGTATCACATTAATGCAAAATGTTAAAATTATAGTAAACTATGTGTGTGAGTTGGGGTATTTGGGGATTCTGTATTTTCTGTCTTTATTTCCTGTAAACTTATAACTTGTCTAACAAAAATAAATAAATAAGGAAAGAATGAAGGTAGAAATGAAGAGTTTAGGAAAGAAGAGGAGATTCCAGTTTCTTGCCAGATCATCTAGTTCTACCAGTAATGCATCTTGGAATAGCTTACAGAACTGACAAATAACAAGCAATCAGGCAATGACCTGAGAGCAAAAGAAAACAAAGAGGTCTTATTTCATGAATCCAATTTTCAGTATTGTTGCCAGGGTCTGTAAATATAAAATCTTTAGCCTTTCATTAGAATTGATGATTTTATGTTCTATCCAAAATAATTTTAGCCACTGAATAGATTATCTAGGAAATGTGGCAGAAAAAAGAAAAAGGAATCCTGGGGTTTTCTTCTGCCTCCAACCTGATTTGTGGAATTTAAATTCTCCTCTTCCATTCCCAGGTTTGCATCTGTCAAAAAGAAGTAGCATTTTGCGTCTAATAGTGCTAATAGCTATTAGCACTTGAGGAATACTAAGCAAATAGTAATTATAATTTTTTTTTAAATCTGTTGCTACTTAATGAGATCTAGATGACAACAAAGTGTGGTTATTATGTGTTACCCTTTGAAAATCCATGAATAACTTATTGAAGAAATTTGAATAAAAATTTGCTATAGAAAGCAACCATTTTATAATATTTTCAATCAATCTCCAATGTATCCCTATGATAAGAAACTTGAATATATTTGTGCCCATATTACAGCTTCCAATTAAAAAGGAAAAACAAGTGACTTCATTGAACAGCATGCATTGATATTGACATTGCTTTCATTGAGGCCAACAGAGTTCAGCATTATTGTGATTAAATGTTTTTCAAAATCAAATATTTATAAGTTTATTTTTTAATTACCTTTGAAAGTTTATGCTTGTTGCAAATCTATTTTATCATCATCAATGGCTAATTTTATTTATCTGTCATTGTTAATGTTATTCATTGCCGTTTTATTGGAATTCAATGGAGGTATAAGCAACTATGTGTTTGAAATAAACTATGCTATTAAACAACTATGGCTAGTTTTTATTTGAGGACTTGCAACTAGAAAGTGGTTACTTACTTGATAAAAGTATGAAAGAGAAAACTTTCTTATAGGTTACACAAGTGGTTTATTTCACAAGAATTTTAGATCATAGGGAAAAGTAACCTAGGAAAATATAAGAATTGTCAAAAAATAAAACATCTTTTTTAAATTTAGGAGCTTGGTAATGTAATCCCCAGATGTGAGTGGCATTTACGTTTTCAATTTGGGTTTTGTAGATGTCCCTTTCTTCTCAGTTTCCTGAGTGCTGCTGTTTTCTGGAGACTCTAGGTCTACTAAAAATGTTCTTTTAACAGACCAAAGGAATAATGTGATCTGGGTCATTGCTGAGAAAGTTCCTAAATGAAGGAAAACATGTGAAGGTTATCAATAGACTGTCTCTGTTTTGCCTATACATTTAGGTGGGCTCTCGTTCTGATTTGTGGTTGCTATGTTAAAATATTTTGGATCTCAACTTACTATACTATATCAGTGTTCTCAATTTTGAACCTGATGATGTTGATGAGTTACTTTGCTCTATTTTCCTTTTCGTGCTTATGGAGTCTGACTTTTCTGTTACATAGATTAATCTATATCCTGTTTCATTCACCTGTGTGATTTCATTATTTGAGGTTAGCCTTCTAGAGTCAGATTCACATAACCCAATTTGTCCTTGACTATTACGAAAGGGGAAAATTCAGCAAAGGTATGGAAAATCGATATAACTCCATTCTCAAGTAGAATCTCTAATCTTCTATTAGTCTGCATAGAGTGAGTGAGTAGTAATGACATTAATGAGACTTAATTCAATGCCCTAATCAACAAAAGTTTAATAATACCATTGGCAACAGCTGAATCAGCATCATTAATGATGTGCTTAATGAGCAAACTATATTTGACTATAATTTCTTGTATTTATAATTACATACGCAGAAGAAAAAAAAGGAAT
This sequence comes from Myrmecophaga tridactyla, assembly GCA_004026745.1. Lineage (NCBI taxonomy): Eukaryota > Metazoa > Chordata > Mammalia > Pilosa > Myrmecophagidae > Myrmecophaga > Myrmecophaga tridactyla. Next base: position 37,501 of record PVIY010024499.1, read on the forward strand.
GTAGTATTAATGTGTAAGCAGAGCATTCATTTTATTTCTCTTGAATATATTTTATCATTTATAAATTAACATATTTCCAGCTTTTCTACAGTCTTGTATACATAAAAATTAAATCTCCTAGACAACGCTAATGCTGATGACATATGAACAAATATTTCACCACTGAATAATTTCGGAAAAAAAATGTGCAATCAAGGAGGTTTTAAAATCAATATTTAAAGAACATGCAAGTAGAATGTTAAATATTTTAATATTTAAAAACATCCTCAGAAAGTGTAATCATTTGGCAATTTATGTCCAGAACTATTCATATCGTGACCATTGATTAGTTCATATGTCTTATAAGTGATTCTGGTTGTATGATCTATATAAGCTTTTAATTACATTAACAAAAATGTTAATCTTAAAAGTAAATCTAGTCATTATACTCACCAAAAATAACACTT
>PVIY010024500.1:0-37972 GCA_004026745.1 Myrmecophaga tridactyla
GCCATATTTGCCATGTGCCTTTCCAGATGAGAGAGAAACCCTGAACTTCATCGGCCTTCTTGAACCAAGGTATCTTTCCCTGGATGCCTTTGATTGGATATTTCTATAGACTTGTAATTGGGACATTTTCTCGGCCTTAGAACTGTAAACTAGCAACTCATTAAATTCCCCCTTTTAAAAGCCGTTCCGTTTCTGGTATGTTGCATTCCAGCAGCTAGCAAACTAGAACAAACACCTAAGCCCATCACCCTTGCCAAATGGGACACAATTCTGTCAGCTGAGTGGGGCCATTTCCGTCCTGGCTCTTTAGGTTTCACAATCTTCAATAGAGAGTCCTTACTTGTCTCCTGGACCTACCTAGAAATTCTCCCTCTGCTGACCTGAGGTTGTCTCTTTTGACCATTTCCCTAACCTCTGTGAGATGCTCTGGGAAGAAATAAAACTGTGACTCATCTTGCCACCATTCTGGCTCCCAGGAAGGGTCTCCCTGCTCCCCTTCTTTCTGGAAGGAGTCTGCTCATTGTCACTCAGTGTCACAATTTTGACTCCTGTTAGGGACCAGATCTTTCTCTGTTGAATGGGGTGGTTGCCATTAGACAAAAGTCTTCACATCCTGAGGCCACCCCCAGAGAAAATGGATGAATCCTGGGACTCCACCCTCAACTGACTCGAGTCTGCTTGCCTGGAAAAAGTTCCTCACATTTGGGAGATCTCCAAGGGGGAAAACAGCGTGAGCCAAACCTAGCCAAGGATTTAGGGGGCTCTGAGTGCAGGAAGAGGACTGTATTAGACCCCACTGCTCTGAAGTCTTTAGTACTCTCAGTTCTCACTCAGGACTCTAACCTTGACTCTGGGGAGGACTTGGGACTTCTTCTATTGACATGAGTCCACAAGTATCAGCATATGGCCTTCGCTTCCTTGTGTCACTGTTCGGAGAAGTCAAGGCATCCATATGGCTGTGCCTTGGAGCCTCTCAACTTGAGAGTTTCTTTTGGGAAGATGTGCCCTCATGAGCACTCAGAGCCTTCAGCTTGACTCTATTAGGGCCTGGACCTCCTTCTTCTGCAAAAGTGGGGCTGTTCCCCTAGACCAAGGCCCTCCCTTCTGTTACCCTTCCAGGAAGAAGTCAGCCTCACAGCTCTACCAGGGCTTCACAAGACTCATAGCTGGAATGACACTCTGTGGGATCCCAGTGTTCTGGAGCCTTCTCACTTAGGGTGTTCACCTTGATATCTATCAGAGCCTGGGACTCTTCTTTCTACTTACAGAGCCCCTCATTCTTAGAACAAGACTCTAACCTCTCCGAGTCGCTAAAGGGAAAGCCTGGGCTTACCTGACAACAGGAACAGGATGATGGGTGACCCCCTTTTTTGAGGCAGCTCTCCACATTAGCACTCAGGGTCTTTATTTTGACTTCAATTAGGGCCTAGGATTCCTCCTTCTGTAGAACTGGTGCCACCCTCATTGGAACAAGTCCCTCTCATCTGTGAGATCCTCCCTGCAGAAATAAGGAGGTATCTCATCTTGATAGCTCTGCCTGGTGCCTCCCAGGGCACAAACCAGGGTCTTGTCTCAATGGGGCATCCTTTGTTGGTGGGGGGGGTACCATCTTAACACTCAGAGTCTTCATCTTGACATCTCTTTGGGCCTGGGTCTCCTTCCTCCGCAGAACTGGGACAACCCCACTAGACCAAGTCCTTCCCACCACCCCAGACATCAAGGTGGAAATGAGGGAGGCTCTGCCACCTGACAGCTCTAATCTGGCCCTCCCAGGGACTACAGAAGGTGGGGGAGAAAAGAGGCTCTGTGGTCCCTCTTCTGTCCAGAGTCTTCACCTTACACCTAACCACTCCTACGATTCCACCTTAGGCTCACCAAAGGCTGTTCCCCACTTATTAAGGTCCTCCCCTTCCTAAGAAGTCAGTGTGAGCCATGTTCAGCCACAACTATTTGGTGCCTCCATCAAATGTCAGTTGGAGTATGACTCTATGGGAAACCATTCAGACCCTTGGACTTCTCTTTCTAATGACATGAGGTCATCCACTTTAAACCAAAGCTCTCAAGTTTCTGAGAAACCTGAAGAGTAAGTGATGGGATGCTCTGCTTGATATCCCAGCCTGGGGTCTTCTAAGACTGACAGCAGACAGGGCCTGTCTCTGTGTATCCCCTATATTCTAGGGAATGTGACTACCAAGAACTCTTATGGGATAGTCTTCATCCTGGCTCTGGGCTCTTAAATTAAAGGCTTCCTGGAAAATGCCACATCCTTGCACACTATCCAGAAGTTTTTTTACTGCAAACCTTGCAGATGATGAGGTCCAAGTCTTACGGTCGTAGGAAATGAGGAAACTGCTGAAGAATATGAGGGGCCCAGGAAAGGGGTGATTTGTCAGAGAAAAGACACAATAATCTATTCCTTCTCTTCAACAGCTATACTTAGCTTTGTAGGTAATTTCTGTTCTCAGATATTTACTTTCTAGGGGGAAGAAGTTGAACCTGATGATTCCGTGAGACCATATCTTTTGAGATTATCTGACACTGCATATGTAGATGATCACAGAATATTGTCTGTTTCTTTTCTTTTTCATAACTCTGCTTATTTTGGTGTAGTTGTGGCTCTGGCTATGTATACCAATCCAGTACTTTGAACACAGTGTTCTCTTTCAAATACCTAAGGCCCATTTTGGAGTAATGAGAAGAAAAGCCAAGTAAGAGACACAAGGCCTGCCTCAGGCTGGGAAGAGTGGAACAGTTAGGGCTCTAGACCTGTTCAGACCAGGGGGTCTAGTCCCAGCTCTGTCACTTATCAGCCATGTGAATCATGCACATTATCAAGTCTTTGTGACTTAAATTCTTCTGGGAAGTGGCTTTGATAAGCCCTGTCTTCTAGTTCTGATGAAATGAGTATAATGTACATAAAGCACTTAGTACGAAGCCTGTCTGGCGTGTACTGAGTTTTAAACAATGGCCGTTATGATGATTATTATTTTGCCCCAAGATGTGACTAAGTACCTGGGATTTTTTTAATCCAAGAGATGTCAGAGAATATGTGGTACTTTAAGTCAAAGAAAACTAAATTGGTCAAAATGTGGCTTAGCATGGAAAACTAAGTAATATTTTCCCATTATGTGATGTCATTAAATGTAGGCATGAGGTAGACTTCCCCAGTTAGATACAACACAAAGTTTCTAAAATTTGTGTTAAGAACCATCAAGTTCCCTTCCCCCCAGAAGCCCCTCCATTTAATCACTCCTTTTTCCAAATTACATGCAAGATAACTGAAGATAATGCACGCTCATTGAATGCAGTGGGCTCTGGATCTCCACGTCACAAAGAGTGCTGCAGAATCGGATACTCAGCATCCTGTCTCAAAGGAGTGTCATCTTATCAGAGACTCCTCTGATAAATATGCATGATGTGCATAAAACATCAAATTAGTGCACAGTGCTTAACTGCACTGTGACAAGAGCACAAGACACCTTCCAATCCTGCCCCAATTGGAGATTTCTCTCTGGTTTACCACAGTTCTTAACTGTTAAGGGCAGTTTTCTATTCCAAGCTTACTGATGGTCTGACCTCTGTTTACCACTCCCACAGCCTCATTTAGCCCTAACTTAAAATGACCTCCCACTGAACAACTTGTAGTTTCCCAAGGCCCCAATTTGCTTGCTCAAGCCATTAACACAAGACTGCTCTTATCTAGAATTTCTCCTCATCCTTACCCCTCCCCATTACTTTTTACTTGTCCTTTAGGTTTTAGTATGTCTCTCACCTTCTTCCTTACAGGATAGCTGATCTTAGCCTCTAAATTCTAAGGGCTGGATCTTGGTCTTCTTTGTCTAAACATCCCCAGTACTACCATGAAGCATTCCAAATAGCAGATGCTCACAAGTTTTGCAGAATAAATGAGCCGGTGAAAAAGAGATCTAAATTATAACATGTAACTTCACCTACATCCTTGAAAAAGCTAAGCAAATTCAGGTATATAACTATGAATTTTACAAAAAGAGATAATAAATGTAATAATGGAAACCAAGAATTGACCACCCTTCACAGAGTTTATCACTATCTTGTGATCCCAACTATTTTACTGTGGATTTCTTTCACATTTACAAGATTACCACTTTTCCAGTACCACGTTATCTTGTTCTGTGTCAGAGAAAATGATTCACGGGTTTTCCACTTTATTTCTTAAATTCCAAATGTCTTATTCTTAAAACTGAAAACAGTAATAAGCATGGGAACCACGTCATTCATAAACTTACGTTCTGAAGCTAAACAAACCTTCTATTAAAACAAACATTTGAGAAACAAAAGAGCTACAAATTAATCATGTATAACAAGGTGATCAAAAACATATAACTTATGCCTCCTCCAGCCCCACCTCAGCTGCCACTCCTTATGAGGTTGACAGCCGTTTCCAACAAAAAGTGAAGAATCTGCTTCAGACCTCACTTGATGTGGGAAGAGCTGCTGGCCATGGCACTAGTGTCAGCCCTGCCTGCAACTCTAGTTCCAGTTCTCTCTTCTTCATCTTTCAAAACCTCTTCATTCTGGGACTAGAAAGCATTGATGGTATCTTCGACCTTGGCTAGAAATCCCAGAACTTTCATCTTGCTCATTTCAGCATGGGCTCCTGGACTGAACAGGAGTTCATAGCGGGGAGGATCACTGTTGGGCACCTGCCAGTACTCCAGGTACATTTCCTTCACCAAGTCTCTGATGATGAGCTTCCTGGTATCCCCAAAGATGAAGCACCTCTTTCCATCATCGATCCCCAACATATTCAGGAATTCCCAAATCTCTTTCTCAGCAGCACAGTTACTGTTAATGAAGATCACATCCAGAAGAGGCATTAGAAGACTATTCTTAAGCAATCCCCAACCACTACTCAGATTCCCTTCATCGGTGAGGTCCAGCTTATTAACAAGGGTATAAGGTTGACCACTGGGGTCTCTTTCTTTCAAATCAAGGCCAAAGATCAGCTCCATATGCTCAGAGGTTCTCCTGAGGTTCTCAGGGAAATGATCCTTGTACTTCCTGTTGACAATTTTCAGCATGTCTGCCTTTGTAATGAACTCTTCCATTTTTTATGTTTGTACGACAGGAACTGCACCAACACACTTGCCTTCCTGGTTAGAGGATCTTTGCAGAAGCTCTCAGCGGTGGTTGGGACCTGGAAGGAACTTGTGCTTTCCTTGTCTCGGCTCTTGGCACCTTCATCAGATATTATGCATGAAATAGCTGCAGCAGGAGTGGTGGGGGGTGGGGATCTTTGAGGCCCCTGGCAGATGCCAGCATCAAGGGAGTTCTGGGGAGTACACCCCAAAACAGGAGAGGAGTAGGAAGGGGAGTTTTCCCCCTCTGTTGCAGTGGCCTGAGCACCCTTGATACCTTGGGTCTCATCCCGGGTATTTCGGTGTTTCTCACAGGTGTGGAGCTTACTCTTCTTACCACAAGGCCTGATGATTCTGGTCAAAGATAGCAGGCTTTAAGGAATACTGCCTTTAAAAGTTTTCTTGTTGGCACTGCTGTAGCAATAGAATGAGATTCTGTTCTCCTAACAGTCCTGTGGAGGAGGTTAAAGTGAGCCTTAGCTGGTACTTGTCAGCCCTGCCTGGGTCTACTTGGGTCTGACAGCAGAGGCTTGCAGAGTGGACCTCTCTGTTCGTAGCTGCGGGGCTCCTCTGTTTCCTTTCAGGACCATGATATAAACTATTGTTAGGGCCTGCTAAGCCCCCTGATCCCCTGATGTTGGCACTTCAATGCTCTCTAGGGTCAAGGAGAAGGAAGTGATTGGCGTCCTCAGCCCAGCACCCTGGTCAGGGGACACCCAATGCTGACATGTCCGGAGACCCTCTCTCTCTTGAGCTCATTGGGGTCCTCATTTCTCATTCAGGCTTCTCACCTTGTCTGCAGGTAAGGACTGAAATCGTTCTTTTTGCTCACAGTTGCTGCACTTTCAGACCACGAATCTTCTCCTTAGACCTGATAAAAAGAAGTGAGGGGACAGCCTCAGTCTGGCAACCTTGACCTGGTCCTTCAAGGGATGAGAGCAAAAGGGCTAGATTCTTTGTTTTTCCTTCTAGTCAGGGCTGGGTGATCACATTCTTCTTCACACAAGGTTCTTTATTTGATTCCTGACCAGGTTTGAGGCTCTTCTCTTTCTTGAAGTAAGGCCTATCTCCCCAAAGTAAGGGCTACCTCTCATTATACCCATGAGGAGGAAGTGAAGGTGGCCTTATCTGGCCACACCTGCCCTAGCACACAAGAAAGAAAAACTGCAGCAAGCAGACTCAGGCCCTAAGATGGATCGCCCCACTCAAAGGTCTCATTAGTGTCTTATATCTGACTCATACGATGGCTGAAAATTTCTTTCCTTGTTGACCTGGGGATTGTGCCAATCAGAATATGATTGGCATCTTCATGGCCTCCCTGTATAGGTAGTAGATGGTGGAACCTCACTGTTATAGGATAAGTGGAGCCTTCAGTCATGATTCAGGTACTACCTGTATTTCCTCCCTCCACCTACCTGTGTTCTCCAGCCTCAGAATAAGACTATAAATATGGTACAATCTAGAATCAAGTGGGAAACCCAGCTTGCTACCCTTGTCTGGGGTTTCCAAGAGCTGAAAGGAGTTGGGGCTTAGAGGGGTCTCCTCTGATCTGGGTGGGTGCTCTAGTCAGTTCCCTATCAAGGCCCTCATAATGACTCCTGGCCAAATCTGGAAATCTGTCTTGTCTCAACCTGAGGCTTATCCCCTTGTTTGAAGACCTTCTATTACTTGAGACTCCAAAGGGAGAAATGAAGCTTGCCTCATCTGGCCTCATCTGCCAGTGGTCTTTCACTGCTGAGAGTAGCGGAAGGATTGTATGGTTCCCCCACTGTCATGGGGTGGGTGGTCCCATCAGTACTCAGGGTTCTCTCCTTGTCTCATGGCATTACAGAAATCCTCCCTCTTCTGACGTGAGCCCCCACTCCTGCACTTTGACCAGGTCCCTCACCTCCCTGAGATGCCCTGGGAGTAAGTGAGTGCAACTCATCATGTCAGCATGCCCAAATCTCCTAGGTCCGACAGCAGAGATGGGGCTCCATATAGCCCACTTTTTTCAAGAAGAGTTTCCTCATATTCACTCTGTCCTTACAGTGACTCCTGTGGGGGACTGGGTGCCATCCCTCTGCTGAATGTGGTCTCTTCCGTTAGACCACGAACTCACCTCTCTGAGAGCATGCCTGGAATAAATGAGAAGGTATCTAAGCCTGACATCTCTGTTTTTGGCTTCCCAGAGCTAAAAGCAGGGGCATCCCAGGTGCAACCTTCTCCATTGTGGATTGAGTGGTCCCCATTTCAGCACTCAGGGTCTTGACCCCGTTACTCCACTGCTGTGGATTCAGTGGAGAGGGTTATTCAGGGTTCTGACCTTGACTTCCGGTAAGACTCAGAATTTCTTCCCTATTCACCTGGGCTTGTCAGGCTCAGACCAAGGCTCTCACTTCCCTGAATTGCTAAAGGGGAAGTCAGAGAACTCTACTTTTAACTACTCCAACATGGGCCTCCCACTGCACCGTGAGGCCACTTCTTTTAAGAAGAGGTGCCCTTATTAGCACCCAAGGTCCTCATCCTCCTCCCTTAGCCTAAGAACCTCGCCTTCATCACCCTTCGAGGCAGAAATCAGCTTTACAGGCCTGCTGGGGCCTGCCAGGGCAACATTAGGGGAGGGAAGCTGTGAGATCCTCTTTGTTATGGGTGGGGTGGTTCCCTTCATTCTCCACCAAAGGACTTCATCTTGACTTTTGGCCAGTCCTGGAACTCTACTCTCGGCTGGCTAGAGGCTGCTTGCTGAGAAACGTCTTCCGTTTCTAGGACCTCAGAGGTGGAAGTCAGATGAGCCACATATGGCCAAGGGTGTTCAAGACTTCCGGGTGCTCACAGCAATGGTGGGAGGCTATGAGACCCCAGTGTTTTAGAGTCGGTGGTCCCTAAGTCCTGAAGGGTTCTCACCTTGATATCTGTCAGAGCCTGGGACTTTGCCATCTGCTGACAGATTCCCAAGCCCTGGAATCAGGCCCTCACCTCTCTGAGTCTCTGGAGAAGTCAGGCATCATATATCTGGTGCCCTCCACCCCACCTGGACCTCATAAGACTGACAGCAAGCATGGAATTCTACAGGGCCACCAATCATTTGAAGAGTTCCCTTATTAACAATCAGAATTCTCACCTTGACTCCTTTGGGGCCAGGGCTCAATCCTTTAAATCAAGTCTCTCCTTTCCCTGAGACCCTACAGGTAGAAATGAGGGGCATTCCTCTGCCTAATATCTCGCCTAAGGCCTTCCAAAGCAAAGAACAGCGGTGGGGCTTTGTGAGGGTCTTATTTGTTCCTGGGAGTGTGATTCTAATATTCAATATCCTGGGTTTCTTTCTCTGCATATCTGGGGCTGCCTTTGTTGAAAAAAGACCCTCCCCTCCCTGTGACTCTCCAAGTAAAAATTAGTAGGTTCCTCAACCTGGCAACTCTGTCCTGGGCCTCCTAGGTCCAACAACCAGGGCATAGAATTTGTGGGTCTCCCATTTCCTGGGATGGATGATTCCCTCTTCCTCTTTATACCTGATTAGTCCTGGGACTCCTTTCTATGCTTACCTTAGTCTTCTCCCATCCAATCAAGGTTCTCACCTTCCTTGGAAGGCAGAGTGAAAGGGCGAGTCACATCCAACCAGGACTATTGCAGACCTAAAGTGCTAAAAGCCAGGGTAGGAATCTATGGAACCAGACTGCTCTGGTCTTGTGCTTCCTTGGATTTTAGAAATAAGGCTGGAACCCTTCCCACTACTGGCCTGAAGTTGCCCTTCTTAGGCCAAGGGTCTTCAGCTCCTGAGAAATAATTGACGGTGTGGTCAAACTCATAGCTTGGCATGAGGCCCAATAAATCTGAGCACAGGCACAGGTTGGTCTCAGGGTGTCACCTATATTCTGGGGGTCCTTATCTTAGTTCCTGTCTCTTGGATTAAAAGCTTCCTGGAAAATATCACTTCCCTGCAAATGCCTGAGCAGGTTGCTTACTGGAAACCTAACAGAGAATGGGCCAGTGTCACAGAAGAGATGTGAGATGGGAAGCTGCAGAATAAAGCACAGATTGGAGGTCAAGGCAAGAAGAGGATTGTCAGAGAAAAAAAATAAAAACAATGATCTATTCTTTCTCTTCATCAGCTAGACTTAGATCTCACATATTTCTGTGCTAATAGATTCACTTTGTTCAGGGAAGAAGCTGACCAGGATGATTTTGTGGACCCCTGATCTTTTGACATCATCTGATTTTGCATATAATGAGAACAATATTGCCACTGAATATTACCCAAATTTTCTTTCCTTTATTTGTATTTCTCATTTATTTTGATATTATTATTCAGGCTATGCATTCCAACACAGTAGTTTGGCATGGTGTCCATTACTTTATTGCTTGAGATACTTTTGTAGTCGTGAGAGGAAAAGTGAAGAAAGGACACATGGTCTGTCTCAGGCTGGGAGAAGTGGAGCAGTGAGGGCTCAAGACAATTCAGACCAGGGATTTAGTCTTACGCCCGTCCCTTACTAGCCATGTGAATCAGGCACATTACCACAATTCTGATAAGCCCTGTCTTCTAGGACCAGTGAAATATGTGTAATATATGTAAAGGATCGGGCATAGTGGCTGTGTGACATGTATTGAGACTTTACAGAATGGCAGACACTGCTATGATTATTGTTTCCCTAGGTGATAATACTCACCACGCTGATATCATTTTTTTTTTTTTCATTTCAGGAGATGTCAGAGACTAGGTAGCATTCTAAAACAAAAATCTCAAAGTAGCTAAAATGCAGTTTAGCAAGGAAAATGAAATGATATTTTGTTATAGAGGATGTCATTTAATGGGGTGTGAGAAAGACTTCCCCAGTTAGATAGAACCCAAGGCTCCCAAAATTTGTGTCAAGGACCAACATCTTCCCTATTTACCTGTTGTACGTCATCATAACCACCCTATTGTCATTATTTTACTACCAGAGCTCTTAGACTTTGCTTAGTATTTGCCACATTACCAGCAAGACAACCTAATGAAAATGCCCCTTTAAAGGAGCGGGCTCGGAATCCCCTGGCCTCGGACAAAGAGTGCCGATTCAGTCTTGGCTGAGCCTCCCACCTCAGGGGAGTATCAGTCACTCTTATTTATCAGAAACTCCCTGGACACAATGCGCATAAAACATCTAGTTAGTGCATTGTGTTCAACTGTGCTGAGACGAGAGCACAGGACACCTTACAATCCTTCCCCAGTTAGAAATTCTTTTTTTTAATCCACAATCCATCAATAACTATTAAGAACAGTTTTTCATCTTGAGTTCACTCCCTCTACTCTGAGATACGATGTCTGAGGGTCTGGCCCCTGTTCACCGCCCTTACAGTGTCATCTAGCTCACCATGGAGCCTAACTTAAAATGACCTTCCACTGAAGGAAGGATTCCAAAAGCCCCAAACTGCCTGGCCTCAGGGAATTAACACATGACTGCTCTCATCTGGAAACCGTCTCCGTCCTCACCCCTTGGTTTTACTTGTCCTTTAAGATTTAATGTGTATCTCACTGTCTTCCTTATATGACAGCCCCTTCTTACAGGGCTTGGTCTAGCATGAAACCTTCTAAACAGAAGATGCTCGTAATGTTTATGAAATAGTTGAGCCAGCAAACAAGAGATCGAATTCATTATAAAGTAATTCCCTGGTATTCTTCAGTCAGCTCTGAAAATTCAGGAAAACATATTTAGTTTCAGCAAAAGAAAGACTAAAAGGAATAAGGAGAATCAAGAGTTGACCACATTTTGCTTATTTTTTTTTCCTTTCTGTTGACCCCAACTATTTTACTGTGGAATTCTTACACATTCCCAGCATTATCCCTATACCGATGCCATGTTATCATGTTTTGGGTCCAGACAAAGTTTCAAGGATTTTCCATTCATTTTATTAAAAATCCCTTTTTCTTAAACCTGAAAGCAACAAGAAATGAGTGGTCCATGTGATTTATAAACTTAGATTCTGAAGCTAAACAAATCTTTTATTAAAAGGATCATTTGAAAAATTGATTTTTTTTAAAGAAAACAGACCTACAAGTTATTCATATACAACAGGAACATCAAGAAATCATGAACTGTGTTCTCTGCAGCCCCACCTTAGCCACCAGTCCTCAGAGGTTGACGGCCTTTTTCATCAAAAAATTAAAAAAAAACTTGCCTCAGACTTTACTTGATGTGGGAGAAGCTACTAGCCATGACCCTGGGACGTGCCCTGGCCCGGGTATAAGCGCCAATCCTGCTTGCAACTCTAGCTTCAGCTCTCTCTTCTTCATCTCTCAAAGCCTCTTCATATTGGGACTGGAAAGCACTGGGGACAGTATCATTGACCTTGGCCAAAAATTCCAGGACTTTCATCTTGCTGGTTTCAACATAGGCTCTTGGACCCCACAGGAACTCATAGCGTGGAGGATCACTGTGGGGCACCTGGCGGTACTCCAGGTACTTCTCCTTCACCAAATCTCTGGTGAGGAGCTTCCTGGCATCCCCAAAAATTAAGTGCCTCTTTCCATCATAGATTCCCAACATGTTCAGGAATTCCCAGATCTCCTCCTCAGGGGCACAGTTACCGTTAATGAAGATCACACCCAGGAGAGGCATTAGAAGACCATTTTTGGGAAATCCCCAGACACTACTCAGATTTTCTTCACTCGTGAGGTCCAGCTTGCTGACAAGGGCATAAGATTGACCACTGCGGTCTGCTTCTTTCAAATCAAGGCCAAAGATCAGCTCCATGCTCTCAGAGGTTCTCCTGAGGATCTCAGGGAAGTGATCCTTGTACTTCCTGTTGACAATCTTCAGCATGTCTGCCTTTGTAATGGGCTCTTTCATTTTATACTTGTACAACAGGAACTGCACCAACATACCTACCTTCCTTGTCAGAGGATCTTTGCGAGGTCTCTCAGTGGAGGTTGGGTCTTGGAAGGAACTTGGACTTTCCTCATCTTGGCCCTCGGCACCTTCATCAGATGCTATACATGAAATAGCTGCAGCAGGCGTGGTGGGGGATGGGGACCTCTGAGGCATTTGGGGAGTGCCAACATCAGGGGAGCTCTGAGGAGTATGCTTAAAAACAGGAGAGGAGGAAGATGGGGTCTCCTTTTCCTCTGCTACAGTGGTCTGTGCATCCTTGAGACCCTGGATCTCACCTCGAATATGACGACGTTTCTCCCGGGCACGGAGCTTACTCTTCTGACCACGAGGCATGATCACTCTGGCAAGGGACAGCAACAAGAGTGTGAGCAGGAAGAGGAGATGTGGGCCCACCAGAGGAGAGAGAATGAGAGAGTGTGCATACCTTCAGCAGGGAGAGACTTCCTTGGCTGTGATGAAGGTTACCTCTGCAAGTTTTCTTCAGGGCACTGCTCTAGGAACCTTCTAAGGGTCTTTTTCTCCTTGTCAGCCTGTCCACAAGACCCCTGTGGAAGAAACTGGTATGTGCCTTAGACTGCGACCTGCCAGCTCTGTTTTGAGTCAAGGGGTCCCCTCTATTCACATTCATGATCAACATGTTAACCAATGACCCAGCCTAGGGTCATTTCAGTTCTTACCTTCAAACCTCCCTGGACCCAAAAGAAGGAAGTGAAGGGGTGCCTTAGCCCACCACCCTGCCAAGGGGCACCCATTCCTGACAGCTCTGAGGGTACTCTCTGTCTGGCCTCATCAGGGTCCTCATTCCTCATTCTCAGTCTTCAATTTGGTTCCGTACAGAGCCTAAGACATCTCCTTTCTTCTAACTGGTAGTTGCACTTTCAGACCAAGAATCTCATCTCCCTTAAACCTGATGTTAAAACATGATGACAGAGGATGGTACAATGGTGGCCCAGTGGCAGGATTCTTGCCTGCCATGCTGGAGACCCAGGTTTGATTCCCGGAGCCTGCCCATGGCAAAAATATATATATATATATGATGGCAGAGCCTCAGTTATAGAGCCCTGCCCTGAGCCTTCAAAGGCCAAAATCATGGATGGAGCTGGACTCTTTGTTTTTCCCTTTATGTAAGATTAGGTGTTCCTTTAGTTTTATCTCAGAAGTCTTTACTTGACTCCTGGGAGGGCATGAAGTTCCCCTCTTTCTTGAATTGAAGCCTATCTCCTTATGGTAAGGCCCACTCTTCCCTGAGACCCATTAGGAGGAAGTGAGGGTGCTTTTGAAGGTATCTGACCAGGCTTGTCCATGGTCTCCAAAGGCAGAAAACTTTGGCAAGCAGGTTCTGGTTCCCCTCATCTTCACTCAGTTTTCTCTCATTGACTGCTGTTCAGGACCATTATGGGCGTTCTTATTCAGAATCTGAATTCTGACTAATGGGAGAGTCTAAGGTTCTTCCTTTTGCTGATTTGGGACTGACCCCCTTTGGCCAAGACTACTTCTATTCTTGGTCTAGATAGACTACTAGCAGGGAGTAACTCTGCAGCCCCACCGTTAAGGGGTCAGTGGCCCTTTAGTCCTCACTTATGTAGGATGTGAGATTCCTCTCTCAGCTCACCTGAGTCCTTTATCCTCATTTCAGTCCCTCATCACCCTGGTTCAGGAAACAAGGGGACAACACATCTTGCCACCCCTGCTTACTCTTTCCCAGGGCTGAAAAGGTAGCAAGACTTGATAGGTCTCACTGTGTTCTGCATAGATACTCTCCTCAGTTCCCCATTAGATCCTCATCCTAATATCTGGCACAACCTGGAAATCCTCCTTGTCTTGATCTGAGGCCCACCCTATCATTCTAAGGCCTTTAGGATCCTGAGACCCTTCCCGCTAGGAAGAAATGAAGTTTATTTCATCTGGCCATAACTGTCCATGATCTCCCAGATTGACCGTGGTAGAGGAATTCTATGGTGCCCCCCACTGTTATGAGGTGGGTTGTTCCTTAAGTCCCCAGGGTCCTCTCCTTGTCTCCTGGAGCTACCTAGAAATCTTTTCTGCTAAACTGAGGCTGCTTCCTATGACCAAATCCTTCACTTCCCTGTGATGCGCTTCAAGGAAGTGATTGCTACTCATCATATCATCATGTCCGGGTTTCCCAGGTTTGAGAGCAAGGATGGGGCTCTATATGGCCCACTCCTCTCTCAGAGGTTTTCCCTCACTCTTTGCACAATAAACTCTAATTGTCTGCTCACCTCTGCTGAGTGGAGCCCTCCTTCGTTAGACCAAGGCCCTCATCTCCCTGAGAGCATGCCTGGAATAGATGAGGAGGTACCTAAGCCTGACATCTCTGCTCTTGACTTCCCAAAGCCAACAGCAGGAGCAGCCCTCTCCATTGTGGACCACACTATCTGGGCCCATCCTGGGACATTACCCTTTGCTGACCAGAGAGGTCAACTCATCAGACCAAGGACCCCACAATCCTGGGATATGAGTAAGAAGTGAGCCAAATCCTCACAATGCTGTTGGAGACCTACAAGGGCTGACAGCAAGGGCAGGACTCTATGTTATTCCACAGCTCTCAGTTCGGTAGTCCTCTCAGTCCTTACTTACAGTTCTGACCTTGACTCCCGGTAAGACTCGGGATTTCTTCTGAGTCATCCAGGCTCAGACCAAGACCCTCGCTTCCCTGAGTTGCTAGAGGAAAAGTCAGGGTACTCCACTTTTGGCTACCCTATCTGCATGGTGGTAATAGTAGCACAATATTGTGAATATAATTATGTAGTTGAATGTGTTTAAAAGAGGCCATTCTAGGTTGTAAGTATGTCACTGGAACAAAAATAAAAAATATCCATGGAACCGCACAACACAGAGAGTGAACCCTAAGTTAAACCATGGGCTATAGTTAATGTTGCAATTTTTAAAACGTGCTATCATCAATTGTAACACATTTACCACACCAATGCAAGGTATATGGAAATCCTGTATTTTATGCATAATTATTCTTTTTTACATAATTGTTCTTTAAAGTCACAACTTCTCTAATTCAAATGTAATAATGAAATGAAATGAAATTTTTAAAAGCAGGGGCACGTCATTGTACTGTCACCTTGGGTAGGTGCCCACATTCGCATTGACGGACTCACCTTGACTCCTATTAGGGACTAAGCCTCTACCATCCTTGACCCAAGGTTCTCCTTCATTAGTCCTCCAGGCAGAAGTCCTCCCAGCCCTGCCGGTGACTACCAAGCCCCACAGCGACGGTAGGAAGCTGTGGGGCTCCTTTTGGTATGAGTGAAGTGGTGGGCTTCACTCTCTACCAAGGCTCCTCATCTTGACTCGTGATCAGCCCTGCAACTTCCCCCTCAGGCAGCCAGAGCCTGCCCCCTGAGAAAGGTCATCTCGTTTCTGGATCCTTCTTCAGAGGCAGAAGTCAGGATGAGGCCCAGCCATTCCAGGGCGTTTGGGCCTTCTGGAGGCTGACAGCAGGGGTGGAAGGCTACCCCAGTGTTCTAGAGTCGGTTATCCCTCAGTCCTCAGGGTCTGTCCCCACCTTGATATCTCCGAGAGCCTTGGACTCCTTTTTCATTGTCTCGAGTGAACCAGGCTCAGACAAATCCTTCACCTTTCTTAGTCCTTAGAAGGGAAAATCAGGGAGTGCTGTATCTGGCTAACCAGGCCTGGGGCCTCCCGGGGCAGACAGCAGCGGTGGGACTCGGTGGGGCCTCCTGTCTTGCGGTAGAGGTACCATCTTTAGCACTTAGGGGCCTCACCTGGACTCAAGTTAGGTCAAAGTTCTTCCCTCTGTGAAATTGGGGCCAGCCAAAGTTTGACCAAGCACCCCCTCCCTGAGACGCACCTGATGGAAAGGAGCGGGCTCCTTATCCTGACAAGTCTGCCCTGGGCCTCCCAGGGGGGTTCCCTCATTCCTCCTTCAGGGTCCTCACCCTGCTACCTTATCAGTCCTGGAATTCCTCTTTTTGCTTACCTGAGGCTGCTCTCATCAGATCCTCACCTTTCTAGGACCTCCCAGTGGCCACTCCAGCCAGGACTATTGTGGACCTCCAAGTGCTCACTGCCGGGGCGGGACTCTGTGGGGCGGGACTCTATGGGATCCGACTGTACTGGCTGTGTCCTTATATCATGCTCACTCAGGGTCAGCACCTTGATATCTATCAGAAGCCAAGAGTCCTCCCTCTACTGACCTGAGATTGCCCTTCTAGGCCAAGGCTATCTTGTCTCTGAGAACCCTGAAGAATACCTGGGGGCGGGGGGGGGGGGATTCTTTCCCTAAGAGCCCTGCCTGGAGCCTTCGAGGTCTGAGATCAAGTCTGCAGGTGTTGGAGTGACCCCCTGTATTCTGTGGTGTTGATGCTTCCAGTCCTGTTATGTGGGGGCCCTTGTCTTGGCTCCTGTCTCTTTGCTGATAGGCTTCCTGAGAAATGCTACATTTCTACCAAATCTTGAGCCGTTTCCTCACTGCAGACCATAGAGAGAATGGGTTTGTGTCCCAGGAGTGATGTGAAATGGGGAAGCTGTAGTACAGAGCAGGGGTCAAGGACAGGAGATGGGCTGTCAGAAAACAAAACAAAACAAAACAATGATCAATTCTTTCTCATCTCCAGCCACACTTAAGAGTCTCATGCAACTTCTGTTCTACCAGATTCATTTTCTAAAGGAAGGGGCTGTCCAGGTTGATTTTGTGAGCCCCTGCTCTTTTGCATACATAGGTCATCCTATTGTCCCTGAAGATGATCTATTTCTTTCCTTTATTCATACCCCTCAGTTATTAGCTTTCTCGTTGTGGCTACATATTTCAATCCAGTTGTCCTAGATTGGAAAGGACACAGAGTTCTTCTTTTTATCGCTTGAGAAACATTCTTGAGTAGCAAGAATAAAATTGAAATAAGAGACACAAAGTCTGCCTGAGGCTGGGAGGAGTAGAACAGTGAGAGCTCTAGAGGAATTCAGACCCAGGATTTAGTTCCAGCCCTGCTGTTTACCAGCCATGTGAACTCAGGTGCACTTCCAAGCTCTTTGAGCCTTGGGTTCTTCATCTGTGAACTGGGTTTTCTAAGCCCTGTCTTCTAGGACTGCTAGAGTGTGTGGAACATATTCAAGTATCTGGCAATTTGCTTGGCACATATTTAAACTTAAGGAACTGCAGAATTGCAATGAGCAATTTGACCTTCAGTGATATCACACACCCTGCTGGGGGGTTTTATTATAAATCCAGGAGATATCAGAGACTATGCAACACTCCAATATAAAGAAAACCAAATCAGTCAAGAATGTTTTGTAGCAAGGAAACCTAAGTAATATTTACCTATTGCGTAAGTCATTAAATGTGGGCATGAGGTGAATTTCCCTAGTTAAATGTAACAAAAAGGGCTAGAATTTGCATCAAAGACCAATTAATTTCCTTTCTTCTCAGCTGCACTTCCATCTAAATGACTCGTTTTCATTAATTTAGCCGACAATAAAAATCTAGGCCTCTCTTAGAGTTTGCCAAATTACACACAATATAACCTAATTTAATTTAACGGAGTGCATTCTGGTTCTCCCACACAAGGACAATGATGGCCAGCCCAGGAAATCCCTGAATATGATGTGCATAAAATACCTAGTTTGTGCCCTGTGTTCATCTGTACTCAGATAAGACTGGACACTTTTTAATTCTATCCCAGTTTGGAATTTCTCTCTGGTTTACCCACAATTCCTAAGTAACTGCAAAGAGTGACCTTCCATTCCAGGCTTAGTCTCTCAGCTCTGGAACACACCAGAGCTTCTCTCCACTCCAACAGCCTCATCTAGGCCACCATGCAACCTCACTTAAAATCAACTCCCACTGAAAGATTGCAGTGTCCTGAGGCCCCAAACTGCCATGCCTCAGGGAATTTATACTTGACTGCTCTCAACTGGAACCTTCTCCCCCTTCTTACTCCTTCTTGTTACTTGTTCTGAGTTCACAGAGAGTATCTACCCCTCTTCTTTATGTGATAGCTGCTCCTAGACCCACGTTCTATGGACAGTGTCTCAGTCATTTTTTTCTTAGCATCCTCACCACTAGTGCTGAAACTTGCAAAGAGCAGATACGCAGTTGGGGAATAAATGAGCCCACGAGAAAGACATCTAATTTATTATGATTCAATTTTTCCTATATTCTTAAATAAGCTGAGTAAATTTGAGTCTACAGTATCTTTTAATTTTACAAAAAGAAAGGCCAGAAGGAATGAGACACACCAAGTATTGTCAGCATTTTACTTTTTTTAGTTTCTCCCTCTCTCGTGGTTCCAAATATTTTATTGTGGATTTCTTTCATATTTCCAAGAAAATCCCCATTCCAATGCTATATTATCTTTTTCTGGTTCACAGAGAAGATTCAAAGATTTTCAAATTATTTTACTAAATACCAAAACCCTCATTCTTAAACTTGATAAATAGCAATAAATGTGCGCTCCATGACACGCAAAAACTTATCACCTAAAGCCAGATAAACCTTTTATGAAAAGGAACATTTGAAAAATACAACAAAGTTTAAGATAAATCTGCAGGTTACCCATATAGAACAAGAACACAGAGAAGATATACATTGTGTACCCACTATCCCTACCTACGCCCTACTACTGAGAACTTTGACTACTCACCTCATACACTAAGTGAAGAATTTGCCTCAGATCTCACTAGATGTGGGAGAATCTGCTAGCCATCGCCATGGGATGTGCCCTGGCTGTGGCAGTAGTGCCAGCCCTGCCTGCAATTCTGGCTCCAGTTCTCTCTTGCCCGTCTTTCAATGTTTCTTCATACAGGGATTGGAAGGCACTGGGGATGGTATCATTGACCTTCGCCAAATATTCCAGAACTTTCGTCTTGCTGGATTCAGCCTGAGCCCTTGGACTCCACAGGCATGGAGGATCACTACTGGGCACCTACTGGTACTCCAGGTACTTTTCCTGCACCAAATCCCAGGTGATGAACTTCTTGGGATCCCTAAAGATGAAGTGCTTTTTTCCAGAATATACATCTATCGTATTGAGGAATTCCCAAATTTTCCTCCTTAGTGACATGGTCACTCAACCTCTCACTCTTGGTGAGGTCCAGTTTTCAGATAAGAGTGAGTGGTCCATTTCCTTCACATCAACCCAAAGATTCACTCCATGTGCTCATAAGGTTTCCTGACCATCTCATCTTTTAGTCTTGAGAGTGTCTGAGTAAGTTCTTTGTGTCTGGCTGAGGCTGTAGAGTACTCTACTTTCCTCTTTTTCTTACTGCTTAGACAAAAGCTTGACGTGTTCCTGTGCACCTTCCTGGCCTTCGGTCTCACTGTGGGCCTAAAAGCATCGATCTTGTGTGTACTGCCAATGCTTCTGACACTGAGGCAGGAAGGCCCTTGCTAATGGCATTAGGTAAGAGTGTAGGTGGAGGAATGGTGAGGGAGAACTACAGCCTGAGGGAGAGGAGGATGTAAGAAGCATCTGCAGGTAAATTCAACTCTGACGGCTCTGCCAGTCTGCCTTCATTGATCTTCTCCTAAGGGCAGTGCTTTAGGACCTCACAGGTTTCCTGTCCTGTCCCATAAGTACCTGAAGAAAGAAGTGTGAAGGTTCTTCATGGTGCAACCAACCATTCCAGTGAGAGGTTTCCCAGGGCTCACAGTAGGGAAAGAAGCATTGGGCTCTATAGGGTTTCCTCTGTTCTAGGGTGGGTGATTTCATCAGTTCTAACTCAGGGTTCTCACTGCAACTCCCGGCAGATTCTGGGACACTCCTGCTACTGGTATGAAGCCATATCCACACAGATCAAGGCCTCTCTGCGAAACCTGGAAGGAAGTGAGTGGACGTCTCAGAAAGCCATCCCTGCCTAGAGCCTTCCAGAGCTGACAGCAGGGCCATTCCTCTGTGGAACATCTTCTGTTCTGAAGTAGGTGGCTCCTTCGATCCTCACTTAGGGTCCTTATTTCCTGGACCTCCCCTTCCAGAACAAGAACCTCCTAAGTTCCTTGAGGAGGAAATAACACAAGGCAAAGAAATACAGGATCTGTTTTCATAAAGACTTTTAACTATAGTAGCATATATACAACTCAAAATTTCCCACTTTAAGCACTTTCAAGTGTACTATTCAGTGGTGTTAATTACAGTCAACATCCATTACCCAAACTTTTTCATCACCTCAAACAAACCCGGCACCCATCAAGCAATAACTCAGCCTTTACCTTGGGGTTTTGACTTAAAGTACAGGTGATTAGAAGGTGTTGATTGGGTCAAGGTATTTTTTTTAGTGCTGGTTTTAAAGCATTATCAGATGCAAGAGAAACAAAACAGTGACCCAGACAGATGACATAAAAATAACTTCATATGATTAACATGTATAAAGTAATATATATATTAATAAAGATATTAAATGCACTATTTATGAAACTGTACCTCCAGCATATATTTTAGCAAAGCCTCTTTAATGGGCTTTTAGTATTTTAATGTTTCTCTTTATGGTATTTGGATATGTGTATAGTTTTAAAATGTTGTAAAACTATTTGTCAAAGAATTGGAGCAGCGTTTTGTGACATTGCTAAAAGGCTTTTCAGTTGAAAAAGAATACATAGAGTAGCCATTAACATTGGGAGACAACTTCAAGTTACATAATTACATGCAACCACATACCATTCTTTCATTAGAGAGGAGGAAACATGTAAAAAAAAGTAATTTTAAGTGGAATATCAGCTTTTTCTTGTAAAATATCTAAAAATGTCTCTTTAAAGACAACGGTTGTTCAAAGTGCTAGCTTTGTTCTAGAGAATCATTCTTATATTTCTTCGAACTAGGTTTTATATTTTATAACAAAAGCACTTTAATGTTTATTGTTTAAAATGGTCCTTGCAGAAAGGGGGGGAAATGGGAAAATCATTGTGAAAACAACAAAAGCAATATAATCGCTTCCACTCAGACATTCGCTGTTGTCTATTTTTATTGTCTGTTATTAGACAATTTTGGAAGATTCTGAAAAAAAATTCAGCTGGGTATACACAAACCACCTGGTGAATAATGACAGCATCCTACCACCTAGTTAGTTCCTTTCAGCTTGCAGATGGGTAAAGAAACTCAGTCCCAAGAAAAGAATGCAGCTTTTTAAATTATTCCTCACCACTTCCCTTCATCTAATGACTATACGCTGTTTTGATTACAGTGGAGCTTTGCTTAAGCTGTTGACAATGATTTTTCTTTTAAAAAAGAACCCTAGGGAGAAAATAGCAAGAAATTGCCCAGGATTTTCAGAGTGCAAGAATAAAGGGAAACAAAAATCAGCCATCAGGATTTGAACTTCAGGCTTTTTTTCAGTGATTGGCAGAGAACACCTAATACAGAAGGTAGCTTTTCTCCAAACTTGAACATCTACTAAACCCACAATTCCAGGTGATCTACATAGCTTATACAGTTATGTAATGAGTTAGATTAGATGTGACATTGGAGACTGAAAGCTAGAGGTCTAGATCAAGTGTTTGTGACCCAGAAAGATGGGTCTTCATTTCTTGCATATATTCATCCAAGTCCAATTTGGTAGTATTAAAGCTTCCCTGGTTTTAAAGATGGCATAGGTAAACTATTTGGAAAACAAAATGGAGTCCACATTAGGAGTAGCCACAGTGACTTTTCGTTAGTGTCAAGAAACATTAAATACCCAAATCCAGAACAATATCAACTGTTCAACAGAAGGTACAAGAGATAGTGCCATATTAATCAATCAACAGGTGCCGAAATTGAAGGAGCTCTGTGTTACAGTGCAATGTGATTTCAGAATCCATTCACATGTCTAGAGCATACAACGATGCTCCAGAATCACACAAATGATATAGAAGAAAAGTGTGTTTGTGTGGCTGGAACAGGTGAGATGGGAAGTGGAACATTGGAAACGGGCAAAATGGTAGGGGAGTAGGTAAGCCTGTGGGAAAGTAATGGACAACAGGACTTGCCAGTTCTTAAAAGACAGTGGTTTTCACTCCCCACTGATAATTACTTGGAGAGTTTATAAAGAATGCAGATTTCCAGGCCCACTTCACCCCAGAATCAAGAAGACCCCTATAATCAAGATCCTCAGAAAAAAGCCTCCAGTGATTGTGATGAGAAGCCAAATTGGGAGCCACACTGTTTCCCACCTTGATGTCTTGTTAGCACTTCATTAAGAAGTGTTAAACTCTTGGAAATTAAGGTTTTTCCAGAAGATGAAAAAAAGTATTTTCCATTTAAATTCAAATACACTAATCAGAAGTCCATAGATATCCTGGAAGTTCTATTAAAATTTGGGGGCATCATTTTCAACTGCTGTGCTTTCCTTCGAGACAGAACATTTTTTTAGCTGGCTCTGGACATTTACCAAAATATAGGCCTTAAACTGTCCAAATTTTGTCAGGGTGAATAAAGTAAGAGTGGATCAAAATGACAGTTGAAACCTTGCTAAAGACTATTAATATTTAGGAATTTTGGGTAGGTAAGAATAAAAACAGGTTTTAGGTCACATTTAATATTCTTTTTCCATTCGGTTTTAATACCTCTCATATATTTATTAACCTCTTTCACTTCAACACCTATAATTAAGTTTCTTTATAGTATTGGCACATATAGTGTATTGTGTGATGGTATTAATGATCTTTTCCCTTTCCTTCCTTCCTTCCTTCCTTCTTGTTATGTATGTTAGAGCGATATTGGTTTATAAAAGTATGAGATCTCTGCCCTCAGGAAAATGATACTATAGTTAATAAGCTATTTAGTATTTACAAGCAGATTTTTATTAGAAAAAATTCATATTCAAAACACTTGGAATATACAGACAAATTTCATATAATAACTGCACTAATATTTTTCATGAACCACCTTATGCTGTAAATCTCCACTTTACAGATGAAAATTTTGAGTTACAGAGAAGTTCTGACTAATTGCTACCTGAGCCATACTGCCACACTGCCACACTGCCTGGTAAATATCTGGCTTATCACCCCTAGAAAGGTTTTTATTTAGCCCGAACACGGAGCACATGTAGTTAAGTGTTTTGCTTTGTTTTGTGGGGCTGTGGCTATTTATTCAAATTTTCAGCCAAACCTTTATTACATTAACATTGTATGTTAGGAAGCACGTGAATTTAGTATAAAGACATCCAAGTCCTGTCACCATGAAGTTTATAGATTAGTGGGGAAATAGAGACATAGATAATAGCAATACAAAATAATAAATGCCTTACGCAAGGAAGTCCAAGAACAAATGGGGACATGAACGTATTTCAGACTGTCTGGGGCAGCTAGGGAAAGTTTCAATAGAGGAGATGGCACTTGATCTTGAGAAGGACTTTCTAGGAGAGGTCAACAATGGTAGAGAGATAGGAAACAACTGGGGACATACCACAAGACACAGGTCAGTCCTCTCGGCTGGTTACAATGAAGAAGGAGATGAATTTGCTGAATTTGGATCCTGGTTTGCAGCTCCAGACACAAGTTTAGACCTGTGCTTTCTCCCCCAAACAGGAATTAT
Source organism: Myrmecophaga tridactyla (assembly GCA_004026745.1). Taxonomy (NCBI): domain Eukaryota; kingdom Metazoa; phylum Chordata; class Mammalia; order Pilosa; family Myrmecophagidae; genus Myrmecophaga; species Myrmecophaga tridactyla. Next base: position 23,467 of record PVIY010024500.1, read on the forward strand.
TTCCTTCTTTTTTTAGTTAAACATTTTTATTTTAAAACTATTGTTGATTCATGTGACGTTGTAAATAAATAATACAAAGAGATACAAGTGTATTTTATCCAGTTCACCCCAATAGTAGCATCTTGCAAAACTCTGAAACAATATCACAACTTGAATATTGACATTGATTCCATCAAGACAGAAAACATCACCAAAAAGGATCGCTCATTTTGCTCTTTCATAGCCCTAGCACCTTGGCTTTCACCCCAATCCTTCCTTAACCCTGGCAGCCACCATGTTCTTCATCTATATGTTTTTGTCATTTGAAGATGCTAGATGAATGGAATCATACATTATTTTATCTTTTGTAATTGCCTTCTTTTCCTCAGCATAATACTCTGGAGACTCATCCAGATTCTTGCATAATTATGTGCAATAAATTGCTCCTTTTGTATTGTTGAGTACTATTCCACGGTACAGATATATCATAGTTTGTTAAAACATTCACCTGTTGAAGGACTTCTGTGTTGTTTCCAGTTTGGGGTTATTATAAATAAAGCTGCTCTAAACATTCATGTGTACATTTTTTTTAAATATAAATGTTCGTTTCTCTAGGATTAATGGCCAGGAGTGCAAGTGCTGGGTCATATGGTAGTTGCATGTTTAGGTTTTTTAAAGAAAGTGGCTACTCTTAGAAAACTATTTTCCAGAATGTCTGTATCATTTTACATTTTCACCAGCAGTGTATGAGTGATCCAATTTCTCCTCATCTTTGCGAGCATTTAGTGTTGTCACTATTTTTTTATTGCAGCCATTTTCATGGGTGGAGTGAAATCTCATTATGGTTTTTCTCTCCATTTCTTTAATGGTGTGCGATGTAGGAGATTTCATCATATAACTATTTCCATCTGTACATCCTTTTGAGTGAAATGTCTCTTCATGTCTTTTGGCCATTTTCTAATTATTCTACAGTGTTCTGGAAGGTATCACTTTGTGTGGCTTTTGTAGTGGCTGCTCTGAGAATTAACATTATATGCTCATGAGCTACCACAGTCTACTGGTGCCATCATTTCACAAATTCAAGTGGGATGTAGAAACTATACCCCATCTTTACATCCCTTTACCCACTCCCACTTATAATTGTTTTAAACATTTTCTTTACATACATTTAGAGACATCATACGGCATTATAATTTTTGTTTCAACCATCAAATGGAATTTGGAAAAGCACAACAGGAGAAGGAAAGTCTATTGTATTTACTTATAGTCTTTATGATGTGCTTTTTTTCTTCCTGATGTTTCAAAATTCTGTCTTTTATTGTTTTCTTTCTGTTTAGAGAATTTCCATTAGCCATCTTTTAGGGAAGCCCTGCTGACTACAAACTCAGTTTCTCTTAATCTGAGAATGTCTTCATTTGCTCTTCATTCCTGAAGGATATTTTCACAGAACATGGATTCTGAATTGACAGGAACTATTTCTTTTTAAGAACAGACTTTCTATCCTGACTTGACAGGTAGTTTTCAGATGCAACCTTTCTTTCCACCTGGCCTTAACTTTCCAATATGATTCCTACTATCTGTACTCTCCAATGCACTGTTGATTACGTTAAGCATCTAGTTCTTGAGCTCTAGGCTGCCAGTCAGTTGCATATCTCAGTTTCTGAGGACTCTACTGTGACTTTTAGGCTATGCTGAATTGTTTTGAAAATTCTCAAAAAAAAAAAAAAAAGAAAAGAAAAAACCCACTTCAGGAATTTGTAGCATCAACTACCTCTGTCTGGCTTGGGGACAAAAGGTGGAACCTCTGTATTTCCAAACGGTTTTATTGTCCCTTTGGTTTTGAATCATGACCACACAATCAAGATTTCAAGGAGGCCTGAAATGACTTTTTTTTTTTTTTAACATGGGCAGGCACCGAGAATCGAACCCGGGTCCTCGGGCATGGCAGGCAAGCATTCTTACCTGCTGAGCCACCGTGACCCGCCCGAAATGACTTCTTTCCATTTGAAATTACAATGCTCTGAACTTGGCATGGAATGGAAAAAACATTTTCTAGCCTGATCTACTCTATCCCTAACTGGGCCTCTAAACAGTTTTTTTCCCTATGGACAAGAGGTCCTGTTTTGACTAATATAACTGGCTTTGTTGAGAAGTCTCAGCTTGGTGGGATCCACATATATTAAATGACTACAGTTTTTCCAATTACTGTCATCTCTATTGTTCTGCTGGATAGTCTTTTCCAGTCTGTCAGTGTCATCTTTTGAAGATTCCATAGCTTTGCTGCCGCATTGGATTATTAAAATTTAGGTCACATTAAAGATTCAATTTTAAAACTGTTTGAAATCGTATCTTCTTTCCTGATGCACAGGTTAGGCATGAGTGGCAGCCCTGACTGTTGCGTTGGAGCTGGGGGGAGTGGGGTGGGATCTGGCTAGGAGATATCTTCTTCCTCTCTCTAAAGACTGACCCTCTCTGGGGCTGTTCCTGCTTCTCTGGCTCACACTGGCAGGCTGAGTGTACCCTCCGGGTGGCAGTGCCCAGGTATCAATCCTCTTTTTGGACACACATGTAGGTTCTTTATGGGGCCCTGAGAGGCCTCTTTCCCTGCTATTCCCTGACATAAGAGATCCCACTTTGCTTTGCTTTCTTATTTCCCCTTCAGCTCTTTCCATTAACAGAACCTTCTACCACCTCTTGCCGCTGAGACAGCCCAGCCCCTTTGAGTGGGCAGTCAGCAAAATTGCTCTAGCTGGTAATCTCAGAAGTGGCAACTGGAAACGAACATTTTTCACATGCCAAAAGGAGTGAATTCAGACTGCTCTTATTGCTTCCCTCCCTCTCCAGTCATACATGTCTATTTGACACTTTTCTCCCTGCTCAGATAAGCACAGAGGTGACAGCCTCAACTGTGGTTAAAAGTTTGACTGATCACAAAAGATCAGGTCTTTAGGAATAAATAAGATTCCTTGAAGCCAGGTCAAACTAATGCTTCATTAAGTCATTTTTGTTAATATCATCTTATTATCTAATTCTTGAATTGTTATTCAACTTCCACCCGAACTGTGCAAGGCCTGCAAATAAAAATATCCAAGACATTGTCCTGCTCTCAAGATATTTAAGGGAAGCTAAAATACATATATGTATTCCTAATAACAAGGTCAAAGATGAGCAATGATATAAAAGAGAGTATTATGAGAATTCAAAACGGAGGATACAATTTTATTTTATTTTATTTTTTAAGTGCATGGTCCAGGACTCAAACTCAGGTCTCTGGCACAGAAGGTGAGCATTCTACCACTGAAAATATGATTTTACTTTGATTCACCCAGGCAAGACTTTAGGAAGGACAAGAGATTTGACCTGGGTAGGGTTTTTATATTCGGAGAAAGAAAGGATATTCTAGATTAAATAACAAAAATGCACAAACAAAAGCACAGAGATGGAGAAACAACATCAGAAATGGTTGGGGAAAAGTTAACAGGCACTAGAATAAAGAGTTTTGAAAAGCAACTTTAGTTTGTTTTTCTCCTATTTCATCAACTATTCACCAAGTATTCCTAGCTACCATGACAAATACAATTATAATGCATAACCTCACCTTACAAGGACTTTAATTTTATTTATTTTTCTTTCTCTGATTTGTTTCATTTTTACCCAGATAGTAAATAAAATGACACCAATGAATCTAATTCTTATATTCACCACTCCTCCCCTATTGTTATTTTTCTTCGCATTCCAGCCATCCCATAAATGCTGGGATAGCTTCTGACATGCTGGTAACCTAAGTGGTAAAGCATGGCACAGACCTTTAGAAGAGCATTCTTTTGGCATTGTTTTAGTATCAAGAGCCCAAAATTACTTTTTCAAAAAAATTCTAATTAACATATTGATTTTCCATCTTTTCCATGAATTTGCAGTGGCAACTTTTATCAAGTAAAGTTACGTGTATGTGCATGTCTTACATAGGTTTTCACAATGCCCTGCTGATCAAACTGCTCTTCCCATTTTACAAATGAAGATAAACTAGGTAAAAGAAACGAGGCAAAACAAAGACCAACTTACTATATGGATTTAAATTTTAGCAATATCTCCCACGCCAGTCATTCCAGTTTAATTAGTCCAACCTTTCCTGGTAGTTATCTTGAGCCTGACATATTTGAATATGAAGCCGAGAGGCCTGTTGGAACAATCCCTTCCTCAGCACATCCTAGCTTACGACATACACATCGCCAGTAGATGTCACCAGACCCTTAGAATTCTTCTGAGTGGCCCTCCCTCCCTCCCATCAGAGTTATAAGAATGGATGGTTGAAAGGATGTTGAATTTGTTTTCTAAAGAGAGGATTGAAAAGCAAGATTCCCCAGAATGTGAAATTGTACATCAGGCAGCAACGTCAATGCATGCATGTGCACACGCACACACGAAGACCGGGGTGGGTTTTCAAGGTAGATGATTGTATTTGCCCCACCTTTCTTTCATTAGTCAGTTGGATACCTTTTCAGCTCCATTTTAAAAAATGATCCATTGAAGAACACAGGTGTGCCTCTGTTATCTCTCTTTTCTTTTTTATTTATGAGTGGCCTGTTATTTACAAATGGTTACAAACCACCAACATCATGTTTCAGCAACTGTTTTCTCACAGGATCTTAGAGGCATTGAATAAAATGGATTTATTGTCTTTAAAAAAACGACAACCAAATGACGAGACTAATGTTTCCATGGATTTATTAATGGTAGAAGAAATATAAACAAATATGTCCGGTTTGGGGGATAGGTTGTTGAGGACAGGAGTTGGCAACTAACTGCCCCCCAAGAGAGGCATGGACAATTTGTTGTCCTCTCTTCACTCAATTGCGCAACACAGCAGTTAGCACAAAACGCGATGCTGTGCTGAATACTCATGATAGCGGTATAAGAATTTTTAGAGGAGCTGAGATCTTTTGGTTTTTGTTTTTGTTTTTAGGGGAGCTGAGATCTTGATTGCAATACGTGAAGTAGAATATGGATGTTGAAAATGAGCGAATATGGATGCAAGAAATCAGTAAGATTGGGTGTTAAGGTTTGTTTTTAAGGCAATTTTATTGAGATATGTCCACACACCATACTGTCCATCCAAAGTACACAATCAGTGGCTCACAGCATCACCACACAGCCATGCATCCAACACCACAGTCAATTTTAGAGCATCCTTGTTGTTCCAAATAAAGAAATAAAAAGAAAAAAAATCCCATACCCTTGATTCCCTCCCCCATTAGACATTTTTTTTTGTCTTTATTACTTCTCTACCCATACCCCCGCCAAAGGACTGTCGATTGCAAGGCCTTTACAATCACATGGTCACCCAACAAAAGCTATACAGTTATACAATCGTTATCAAAAGATTGGGCATTAAGTTTTGGCAGCTTTCCTTCTTGCACCAGGCAAAGAACTGTGGCCCCAGTAACATGTTAGGCAGCCATGTCCTTTTGGCCTAGGGATCCCTTTGTCATGGCTTGTAGCACCTGAAGTGTATCAGGTGGGAAGAGAAGGACACTTGGAAGTGACTGAAATGCTTTAAAAAGTCTTAGTCTAACTGCAAACGGCAGAGACCTTACTCCATGAGAGAAGCACAGCTAGAGCTGAAGCAGTAAATGATCACAGATTTTCAAAGGCAAAGAGAGTTGGAGAAAGCTTCAGTTAATTAAGTTCAGTTTTTCAGGTAGTAAAGTGTATGTACAGCTTATCCTCTCGATGCAGATTGCCAAAGGCCAGGTCTCCAGATAATGCCACTAGATCAACAGAGGGTATCACAGAGTCATGTCCTTCTACACGTAAGCCCAGAAGAGAGACAAAAATCAATAATAGCGAGGTATAATTGAGGCGAGGGTAGCCACTGCCAATGCTTGTAAGGCCTTAAATTAAAGTTATTTGTGAGCATTCTTCACATTCTTCTTTAAACAGTAACTTCTTAGAGGGCTAAAATAGTCTCATTCATCCTGATTTCCTTCCAACAAAACATATGACACCAAACAGATTCTCAAAAAGCACTTGTTGATTAAGTAAACTAATAAAAACAGAACATATACAATGGGGAACAATAGAATTTGGGTAGTACTTGGACACTGACAATAACAAAGATTAGGATATCAAAAAGTGTTTTAACTGTCTTGATTTAGAGATTGTGAAAAGCTGGTGCTATTGTCAGATACTTGGAATGTAGACGGGAAATTCAGTTTGTAAACAAGAGAATCATTTCCTTTGAGGAGATATGGAGATGGTTCATATTTGGTGGAGGAATATATAATAAACTGAGCTTAAAGCTGGCTGGTTGAAAATATGAACTGGAAGGATAAGAGGCGGAGAGGTAGATTTGGGATACTTCTGGAGAGAGGAGAACTTTAAAGCTTCAGAATAGATTATCCCCTTGAGGGAATATATATAACATATTATGTATACGAGAAGGTCAAGAACTAAACACTTTTTATATGTGGAGTGAGCAGGTGAAAGAACAAAGAGGAATCAAACAAACTGATGACAGAAGTGCAGTATGTTACCTGAGAAAAGAAAATGGTCAAAAGGCAACCATGCTACAAGAATGAGCAATATATCATATAGGAAAGGAATTCAGATAGATAGAAAACAGCAAACAACAGAAACCCTTATTAAATTTTGCCAAGAAGTCTTTAGTCACGTAAGAGAACTTCCTTACTAATGATATTGTACACTTATGAGTTAGATTTTTGACAGTTCAGCAGGGAGTTGTTAGGGGTAGATGGGATAAATGGTAAGGAAACAGAAACCACAGACATAAGTGGAGCTTATCAAAGAAAGAAGAGCTCTGAACAAGTTTATTGTGTAAAGTCAAGTTGTATGGAATCTTTTTTCCCACTCAATTGTCCTTTGCTTTCACTGTGGGTGACTGTTCCCTGTTAATTTGCAAATGTTTAATAAGAAGAACTGAAGCTAGATTAACTTCATATGTGGATATCGGAGAGAAGCAAGGATATAGTATGCAAAATATTCATCTATGATTTTTAGATGAAAACTAAACAGTTATTTAAACTAAGGGTTTTCATACCTCTTTTAAGGAAGTGGGTTATGGGATATTCTGTGGGTCTTTTGCTGTGCTCCCCCTCAGAGGAAAATGCACACGTGCTGAAGTTTACCTGGAAATAGAGGAGATCCACAAATCCCTTCCCTGGATCTCAGTGTAAGAACCTCTTTTAGCCAACAGCATACAGATTCATTGACTTGACTATTCGTTGGGAAGAACTTGGAGTAGGAATCACAAATCCTCCTTTTTTCCCCCAGTCTGGCTGTGTAATCATGAAAAGATAGAGTGTTCTTCTTAGACTATAATTTCATTCTTTACACAATTAGGCCATAGGTCTAAATTATCTCTGAGGTCCATTTTAGTCAAACATGTTACATGCTATGATTCTACTTAAGAAGCCACTAGAGAACATTTTTTTACCAGATCAATTAATTCTTCTCTATTTGATTGGTTATGTTTTTACTCTCAAATTACCAGGCCATTTTACAGATTTCTGAGGTATACATCTCAATCTATGCTTACCAGGCAGTTAGAAGACAGGTGTAAATTGAATTTTAACCCCCCACGTGAACATCAACTGTTCTTTAATAACTCTTAGTTCCTCTCCATACAAGTTCCGGATCTTTCCTTATTTTTCCAGTAAATTTGAACTCTTTTTATGAGATGCTCTTACAGCTTGGAATATACTCACAGCAGGTCACTTTCACAAGGGGAACGATCAAATTTAGCATCTTACAAACGTTAGACCATTGTTTCTTTTGAACATTTTGAAGTTCTTCCACAAAACAAGATTTGAAAGAAGTCCAACAGGCTTCTTCACAGATAGCAAGAGCTTTAGGAGCAGCAAAGATGGCAAGGGTCAAATGAACGTGGTCAAGATAGAAGAGAATGAGACAGGAAAATGAAGGACTGAAAAGTAAAAGGAGCATGAGGAGATGACAGCCTAGCTGAATTTCTGCTCCATTTCATATTGTGCTTTATGGGTTCACCAGGAGTGGCTTCCTGGGACCAAATATCTTATCAAGGAGTTAGTTATTTCTAAAGTATGAGCACAAGACAGGTTTGTCTCCACTTATATTAAACCCCGGACTTCATGGAAAGTGAGATTTGAAACTAGCATTCTGATTCTTTTGCAGGAAAAGCAAAGAAAGGTTAATTGGCTCTTCTCATTTTAACTCCCCCTTTGGGGTCGTTTAGCACCAAAATTTTCAGGAAGGTATCAGTCTTCCAAACAACATTTTTCCAGTACCACGAGAAGAGCCATTTGGGGACAAAAACTGTTTATGTAACTTAGCGGGATAAGATGATTATAGCTGTATAGTCAACCTCTATGATGGCAATACCTGTTATAGGTGTTAATTCTAAGACACAGTCAGAATTTTCAGGCTTGTATTTCAGAAAAGAGAAAAATATTCGAATACCTGAAAGCCAACAGGAGAATGCTTTTATTGTTAAGTACTCTTTAGAAAACACATTAAGCATCACATAGAAATGGTTTCAAAAGTACTAAGGCATGGAGTCAAACTGCATTAGCGAACCAGGAGTATTGCACCCTACACTGCTACTTGATTCTAAAATTTGTCATAATTGCTTGAAAAAGGCTGATGCAGCAGACATCTAATGATGCTGTAGGGACAGCAAATAATAACCCTCTAGATGTTTTTTTTTATAACCAAACATTACCAGAATTGGCTTTATAAAGTGTTTAACAGCCTGTTTCTTTGATGTAGGAAATATTCAGTTTGCTAGTACATCTTACTAGCTGTTTTTTGGAAGGCTCAGCTGTTTTCTGTCCCTAAGGAGCTTTGGCATGGTGGATGGAGCCACGTATGTCAAATCTGCAAAGTCTGGAGCTTAGGATAAGAAAACAAAATCAGGGCCAGCCTATTACATTAGGTGAGCCTCTCAAGCTCACTTGGAGTTTCAGAATTTTATCTGGATAATATGCGATCCTTAGAAGCTTAAATATTGAAGCAATTCCTCCCTCTCCATTCTTGGTTCAGTTCATTTGTTTGTTTATTCATTAAGTTAACAAATAGATATTGAGGACCACCCACGTGCCAATCATCATAATCAATACTTCGGGCACATGCAAAATCTCTGTCTTGAAGAAGCTCAAAATCTATTCAGAGAGACAGACGAGTAAAGAAATAAGGGATTGTGTGATGAATTCTAAGAGAGTCACAGGGAGAAAGAATCTAACTTGCCCTGGGTGGGCTGAGCTGAGTCAGGATTAGTCATAAGTTCACTAGATGAACTGGGCATGGTGTAATTCAAGACAAAGTTCGTAGTTCTCAATGTTTGGTGCTCTTACCTCTTGTCCTTGCCTTGTATATTGCACTTTCAGCATTGTATCATAGCTATTCATTTTCATGTGTCTCTTTCCTACACAGTCTAGTGAGCCTTAAAGGAAGTTTTGTGTGTTTTATCATCTTTTATTCCCAGGACATAGCACATTAATAGGGGCTCAATAAATATTGTAGAATAAATGACAAAAAAAAGTAGAAAGAGGGAAATTATTATCATCTATTTTGGAAATTGTCTATCATCCATCTATCTACCCATCTATCTATATATTTGATCTATATATGATTGCTCATTTTTGACTATAGAGTCTGGGTTCAAGCAGAAGTTTCATATAAGACTTTTCTCCTTAACGCTCTTAAATTGCAAAATGAATAAATTTCCATCATGAAATAGCTCCTTTCCTTCATATACAATATCATGGAGAGTTTTAAATTTGATAATAGGTTATTATATTGTGGTAGGAAAACATTACTGAATCCAACATGCTATACACACAAAAACATTTAAATGTGAATATACTATATATGCAATTAAGAGTGATGAATTTTGAACGCAAGTTTTTCAATTCTGGAAAGTTGTCTGACAATCAGAATATTCTATTTATAAGAGAAATCCAACTGTGAAACAGAAGGCACGAGTGACAGGTTTTGCTACCCTGAAATATTGATGATGCAACTCCATGTGGAATGGCAGAATTATTAGAGAAGGAGACAGCGCTTTGAAAATTGTAAATGAGAGGGACGAAGACAATTTCTCTTCCCTGGGTGGGACCACAAAAGTGGAATGGACACTATGGTTTAGGTGGAAGCATTGATAAGCAAGAGTCTTCAAACGGAAGTCTGGGAGAGTGGCTGTCTAGGTGTCTGAGGTCAGAAGGAAGCTAGACTCACAAGGTGCAGGGTCATACTGAACTAGCTGCTGTAGAGCAGAAAATTATAATTTATCATCATAAATTCAGCCACTGAGTTTGGTAAGGTGCTGGACTAGGTCAAAGGCAGTGGTGTCATCCTGCTCAAGGACTGCAATACTCCTTGGCAATGATTCCAGGCCATGGCAGCTGCCCCAGAAGTAGCAACAGCAACAGAAATGTCAGCCATCAGAGGCAACTGCAGGACATGTCACCATTGTTCCAGGCTGAAGCCAGAAGGCCCTCTGGTAACTGTTTTAAGTTAGAATGCTATTCTCTGTATCGAGGAACTTCCCAGGCCAACCCCTCTTGGTATTGAGCCAAGAACTAGAAGTGATAGGGTGGTGTGGGGGAGCTGGAAATAAGGACATTAAAATGGTAGGGGTTCCCTGAGAAAGAACTGTGGAGCAGACACTGTTGGTACTGTGCCAGATTCTGTTTTTTCTCCATTTATTTTTTTGTGTGCCACCATATCCCATCTTCTCTGTGCTTTTTTTTTTTTTTTTTTTTAATAATTCTGCCCTATGACCTTCACCTGCAGAGAACTAGAAGTGCCCGGGAGTTTACATGCCCCTCTTGCCTTAGCTAATGATGGGGGAACATGAAAGCCCAGCTTTTGTCCTCAAGAATGACAAACTCTGAGTTATATATATGCTTCAGAGCTCCTCATGAGACCAGAAAAGGGTAGAACTTCACCTGAAACCACACCTTTGTCTGGCTTTGTCTGTCTTGTTGCTTTTCTCACCCTCCTTCCAGTTTTTCCTAGGAGTACTTCCTAAATAAATCAGTTGCACCTGAATATTGGGGTCTGCATCTAAAGAACTTCACCTAAGACAATTGGTTTGGTAGCCCCTGGAAAGAGATTTTGCCTGCACCCCTCTACAATTCTTACATAGAATTGGCAACAAAGTGCTATGAGAAGGGGGTACTTCGGGGAAACATAAAAGGCCTGATAGAAAATGTGATGTACAAAATGAGTCTTAAAAGACAGACAAAGGAATTTTCCAGATGAAATGATACAACATCTCTTTTTACATTAAACCAATTTATTCATGAATGGTGTAACAATATCAATTAATATCTATTCGTGGTGTGTTGTTAAGTGTCTGGTGCTAAGAAACTAAGAAACCTACATTTTTATCTTACTTAATCTTTAGAATAAACATATGGGGTATGTCTAGTCATGATACCCTTTCACGTATGAAGAGCCTAAAATGTCTAGTAATTTGCTCAAATCATACAGCAAGTAATTTACCTTAGAATTCACCTGATTTTTGATCACCTTGATATGGTGTTTTTTTGGGGGGGGGTAAATAATGTTAAAATAAAAATCATATTCAATCTCATTTCCTCTACAGTGCCAAGGTTAAATTTTTCTTAATTTCTTTATGGTCTCTTTTAAACCTACTCATGATGAAAATAATGTTTAATCATATTAGGTTCTGTGTGTTGCTATTTGAAGTGCTGTGGAAAGCACGAAGGGAAAAAAATGTGTCTGACACTTTAGGAGGCTGTCATTTGGAACAAAAGTAGAAAAAAAAGTATCTAAATATTTTAAAGGGAATCGGATTTTAGGACAGGATGGGTGAGAAGACAGTTGAAAGTTGGAGAATGAAGGTCTCTGATCTTGGAAGGTCGGATCTAAGATGGGAGCAAAATACTGAGAGGTCAGTATGAGTCTTGAAATTTCTTTATTATTAATATTTTTATTATTGTTATTCTGATATCTTTTTTTTTTTTTACGTGGGCAGGCACTGGGAATCGAACCCGGGTCCTCTGGCATGGCAGGCGAGCATTCTTGCCTGCTGAGCCACCGTGGCCCGCCCTTATTCTGATATCTTGACCTTTTTTATTTTTTAACAATGATTATTTCATTGCCAAAACAATTAATTTCTATTTTTAAAGTAACTGAGAACAAATGAGAATATTATTTGGAATATCCTATTCTCTTAGTTCTCAATACTTGGAGAGATTTGATTATTGGATCTATATTGATATTTATAGGCACTTCCATCACCACCACCACTCTTATTTATAAAGCTCAATTTGATCCTCCCACCCCATCACCTTTCATCCCTTAACACTGTAATAATATTTTTCTTTAGTTACCTGACAAGTATTTATATCTCTCTTCCCCACTAGAATGAAAGCTCAAGAAGAATAGGAAATCTTGTTATCAGCATGTCTCTAGCATCTTAAATGGTGACCTGTGCATATTAGACACTCAATAAAAATTTGTTGAATCAAGGAATGGATAAATGAATAAATGAGTGTGTAAAATGATAACTCAAAATACCTTTTTGCATAGCAAAAATATGTTTATCACATAGTTGTCACTCATTAAATTGTGGTTCCCTCTTATTAATTGAAGGCTCAGAGACAAAACTTTTAGAAAACAAGTTTAGCTGCACAGAAATTTTGAAAAAATGTCCAGCCTTTAGAAGGGCTGACTCATCAAATTACAAATGCTAGAGGCTACAATTGGTCTGTTCATAGTAAAATGACAATTTCCTGGTGAGATTATCATAACTGTCAAGGTTTTCACATAACTCTCTATATCAGCAAAAGTCAAGGGTCAGGTGTTTTGTTGTTTTGTATTTTGTATTTTGCCAGTAGCACATCACAAGGGCTAAAGGTTATATGTATGTTGGGGAATGGAACTAGAAAGTGTGACTTTTTTTCCTGATAGTTTGGAATGATGTGCCACTTCCCCATAATGGCAAGAGGGAAAAGTGTCAATTTTGCTTCCATGAGAAGGATCAGAACAAGGTCTTTTGCTTGTTGGTTTATTTTAGATATGTATTCTAAAAGCCTTCCTGTGAAGGATGCAGTTCTACATGAAGTTGTGACTCTGTCCTGCTGTAGGCTACGAATAATATGATTGCAGATGGTCATAGGCTATAGCTGATGATGTCTTTGGAGACTGAAAATTATGGAACGATCATTGTCATAACGCTCTGGGGCTCAGAACAGGACAAAATATAGATAAACACTGGAATTGAATTCATGCCAAGGGAAGTTGTGATTAATAAAAGTTAAGACAGATGAATTGGCAATATTTATCTTCCATTAGTTCTGTGTTCGTGGATTCTGAAATATGACATATATAACTAGAAATATGACATATATAACAAAATAGGAAAGTAATAATTAGCTAATAAGTTATTTTCTTTTTTATAATTCAATTAAACTTGTTTTAAACAATATCTCCGTCATTTTATATATCCAGAGAAGTGGTGACTCAGTTACATTCAACTAACTACTAAGTCATCGAATGGCATAACTTCTTCATGAAAACACTTTGCAAATTGGAGCGTTCTATCTACATGATATAATTTTGATAAGTGTAAATATGTTCAACTCATCCTAAAAGGATTAAGTTATATAAGGTGTTCAGCGTTTGCTTTTGGAAACAGCAGAATAATCTTCCTGCTTATTACTTTGTTACATGGCCAAATATTTAGCACAAACAATGTACAGTGTGATGGTATTAATAACCTTTTCCGCATCTTTTCTTCTTTCCTTCCTTCCATACTTTTTCCTTTGTTCATTCATCATTCAACAAACATCTGTGGGTAGCTATTATGTGTCAGCTTCTATATGAGGCACTAGTGATCTATTATGAGTAAGACGTGGTGCCTGCCTCCCAGGAGTACATATTCTGGGGGCAGAGGCAGGCACCTAAACAACTGAGCACTTTGGGACCAGTGCTTTTATAGGCTATGGTGGATTTGCATTGTGTCAATTCAGCCAAGCTGAAATGATGTCTCCTAGAATTTACTTTCTTGCATAGGTCTTGGTTAGGGTTGACACACAAGTGGCATTCTGTGTCACAATCGAAAGGCAAAAGTGTAACAGTTGCCATATTAGTTCTACGCACTGAAGGTTGGTGTAGGAAAACAAGGCACTTTAGCAGCTCACATAAGCTTATCTGTGGGCCCTGCGTTGGTGAGGGCTGGACCCACAGCACTCCCGGCTTCTGCTACATCATCCTTCAACTTCTCTGTCTCCTAGGTCAGATTCATGTTTAGCTGCATGGTGGAAAGCACCAGATTCTCCTGCAGGACACCCCCGTGGTCAACACTGGAGGCTTGAGGTAGTGAGAAATCACCTCAGGTTCAGGTAATTTCCTGTCGGTTCCAGCTTAGCTTTGCAGATTACAGTTTGTCTTTGCTTCTCCAACATCTTCCCTTTTGCCTGACTTCTCTGCAGACTTCAAGTTCCAGTACCAGACACAGATAGCTGGTATAAACAGTTATAAATAACTGCCTCACACATTT